>CABFOV010010712.1:0-15451 GCA_902141375.1 Timema poppense
CTACTTTAACCGTAATTGGCGGTAATTCGTGTTTTTCTTTAGTAGAAAGGATCGTAGAGTTTTAATAGTGTCAGTTTAGTTTTTGTTTTACAATCACGACTTATTAGTCATTGTGATTTTATATAATTATACAACAAAGAATCCCAAAAGTCAGGAATGTAATTTCAACATTTCAATATGATTTAAAAGAAAAAGGTAAAGTAAAATATATTTTTATAAAATTTAGTTAATCAGTGGCGCACCCAGCCATTTACTTCGGGGGAGGCATTTAATCAAGGATGTAGCAAGAATACAATTTTGATAGAGAGAGCGGGTTTGGGGTTGCACAACCTCCTAATACTTGAAGACCGAGAATATCTATTAATATTAAATGCTTTTAGAAATTGTTTGGAATAGTTTTATAGTAATTAAGAGATTTAATTAGTTAAAATGGTATTGAAGCTATTATTTGCGTGTTTTTTCAATTGTTAATTTTGTGGGTAATGATAAACGTATTGAATATTAGGCTTGAGTAAGAAGCCTGGCTTTAAAATGTAGCCTTTACATTGGACACATCTTCAATGCTAAATATTTTAGTTATACTTCATATTATTTAAATTTCTATTAAAATTATTAGTGGTGTTGGGGAAAGAGGGGGGGGAGTCAAATACCCTGTTTGCCCTCTCCCCCTTGGGTGCACCCCTGCTTACAGCAAAATATATGTGTTAATATCTTAGCAATAAACCAATGTCGTAGCGATAGAGTATTAATAGTCCGAGATAATCTCCCTATGTTAGTCAGAGTTTACTCATCTAAATAGCTTCTGGAGCATAAATTCTCAAGATGGGAGTCTCATTTGTTTACAAGTAGCATTGTGTGAGATAAGTTAGGCTTTATAAAATAGTTTTAATTGCAACGTGAGTTGGACAATCCACCTGATTCCCTCTCACCAAGATCTGATTCCCTCCCACCAAGATCTGATGGAAAATCCACCTGATTCCCTCTCACCAAGATCTGATGGACAATTGATCCATGGACCACTTCATTTTACTCTTATTATGATTGTTTGCTTTGAGTATTGCTAACTGTGTGATTTTAATTACACTGGGCTAATTGTATAGGACCTGTCTCTCTTATACATTCAGAAATGTGCCCATACCATTCTTAGCCCCAACATTAATATTTACTTACATTTCTAACCATGTGTATTTCATTACAATTTGAAGACCGACTTTGTGGCCTAGTGGTCATAGGTTCTGACTATGGACCCAGAGGTCCCGGGTTTGATTCTTGGCACGTCCAGGTTATCTGGGAAGCAATGGGTCTGGAACGGGTTAGATTCAGCCTAGAGTGGATAAATAAGGAGATACTCGAATAAAGTAGTAGTGGCTCCAGTATATAAACCTAGTTTAATGGCTTGAGGCGTCGTTGTGCAACTTCTAACTGCAAGAGTTGGCACTAATTCACCAACAATTTTGGTAGCCGTTTGTTAGGTATAGCCTGAATGCGGGCTGACACCATGGAGCTACTTTTATTACATTTTGATAGGTTAATAGCCATGTTATGTTATGTTATGTTAACAACGATCACGCCACGGAACGACCTTGTTCATACACACTGCAAAAAAACTCTGTATGGGAAGTCGGCGGTTTATTCAAGTGTTCTCCTGACCAAAACAATCCGTTTAAAGTGCGCATGCGCGAGATGGCCATTCTAAGTGGATCCCTGTGCCTCGTGTGCCCAAAGTCACCCCCACCCCCTTGGCTGTGTGTCTTGACGGCCCTGTGCGCAGGCGCTGTGGAAGACGTAGACTATGTGATTGGATATTTGTGACGACTCTATGATGTCATTCTTTCCGTCCATGTTTCCCCCTACTGAGCAGAACCAAATATAAGCGTATGCCTAGCAATGTAAGGCACTCTTTGATGCTATATAGATGTAAGGCACGCTTGGGCGCTATGTAGGCCCCTAGGGATATTATAACGTAAGTTATTGTAAAGGAAGGAAATTAATCTTGGGCCACGATCGAGTATATTTCAGGTTAGGGTTCTAATCATGGTGTAGATTTTGTAAATTGTTGTAAAAGAAGGAAATTAAACTTAGGCCATGATCGAGTATATTTCAGGTTAGGGTTCTAATCATGGTGTAGATTTTGTAAATTATTGTAAAAGAAGGAAATTAAACTTAGGCCATGATTATCCTTTATTTAGGTCAGGGTTCTAATCGTGGTTAAAAGAAGCCTGTCTGTCCGGAGTTGTTAAGAGTCTATTTATTTATTGTGTTAACAGTCAGATTACTTTAGTTCTTTGCTGCTATGTTTACAATCTTGTGGGACATATCAGATGTTAGTTTATTTATTGTGATAACTGACAGATTATTTTAATCTTTTGTTACAATGAGTACATTCCTTTGGGTGTAATTAGGTGAATAGTTAGATCTATGAACTATCCGAACCTCCCAATATATATGTTGTATCTGACATTAGCAAGAAAACTGTTGCGAGCATTTTTCTTGCGTAGGCCTCTGACTTTATATTAGATGTAACTGCAAGATATTGTTACAGAACTTCCCTTTTTTTGAGATTGTTATATTTTTACAGGGAAGTAATGTACATTTATCCCTATTTCAGTCTAGTCATATTTATTAGGTGCGGCTCTCCTGTCAAACGCCGAATAAGATATCCTGTAGTATTTCTATAAATGTTAGGATCATTGCCTTGTTAGTTATATCGGAGATTTAATATTTTCTCTAAGTCTAATATACCATATTGTATATATTATTCTATGTTACTATCCACTCTAATAAACTAGCCGTTGGGCCATATTTGTTACCTTCGCTTCGTTCTTGTCTGTACCCAGGCTTCCTCATAGTATTTTCCCTCAGGCCTAGCTGTAATAATGCTGGTGAGACAGGGGTCTGTTGGGCTTGCAGAGAACAGCTCAATAAAGGTCCCTGGTGATTACTTGTCTTTTATATTGCAATATTGCCACTCACTAACTGTGGTGGTTGTTTGGTACATAGGCGGTACAGCTAAGGTACTGACCCCACAGGGAGTGTGGTTGAGTAGGAAAGTGACACCTAAGGTGTCATTTGACTTATGAGATATAAAAACAAGTAACACATATATCCGAAAATCGAACCTCAAAGTTGAGTGTTAGCTGTTGGCAACAAAGAAGTTTTTCTGGACCTAATCTGATTTGAGGATGAAGCTATATTTTATAAATATCGAATGTTGAGAAGATTTAAATATTGCAAACAACACAACTCTTAAGATCTTTGATGATTATTCGCCGTGCTCACGGCGGCCATCACACCCAATTTACAAGGGAGGGAGTTGTATGCGCAGGGAGTAAATCAGCTATTCCAATTTAAAGTACTATTAAATACAATTGGAAGAATTTTACTAATTTATGGTTAGTTATATTTTAATATTAACTGTTAATTTTTCATTTTATTTCACACATTTCTTGCAAACGCTATACAGTAGTATCTAGCTTGAATATTTTAAAATTCTATTCTGAAATATAAACATGGCGTAGGGATAACAATCATTGATATTATTATAACCTCACCTAATAAGCTTTGTGGCTACTCGACTCAAACAAATGCTAATCTTTTAATCTTCTGGTCGGTGACCTGGCGGTCTAGGGGGTAAGGTGTCAGACTTCTATGCTGGCGGCCCGGGCTCAATCCTCGGTCCCGGCACAGATTTATCTGATTACCAAACCCTTCCTTCACTTCTGACAAGACATCTTGTGAATGTGGGGAATGCCAGGCCTCCACCGTGGTTCGGATTCCACGTTAAACTGTAGGTCCTCCATTTCATCTCACAGTCACTCTACCATTGCACATTAGCGTAAGTGCGTTTAACCCGAACGGGTAGTAAGACGCGGTGCTAATAATAATAATAATAATATTTTAATCTCGTTGCCTGATTGGGTATTGTAAATTACACTTCAATATGATGGTGCAATAGGAATAGATGGAGCTCCGTACACGAAAGGTAGAGTAATACCTGACCCTTGGTGTGTGAGTCAACGTTACAATTTATTCTAAAGTTATCCCTGGAAGGTTGATCGGCTCAATCATGGAGTAGCTTGTAAGATAAGAGCACAGTGTAACCAGTGGAGATTGTGAGTGTATTTACCTGAGATGTGTAGGGAATATGTCAATGACGATACCACTGAGCACACTGACACACATTCCAGGTAGCGCCACGTAAACACACGACAGGGGCAGCACTTCTGCAGTCGTGTGGACGAAGTACATGCCCAGAATCGTCAACCCGGACGCAGCCAACGCGAACGCTGAGGAAACAAACTTATATCAATATGCATCAATATGCCTTCTGAGGCCAAGAATGGAGATAGTATCAATATGCCTTCTGAGGCCAAGAATGGAGATAGTATCAATATGCACCTCTGAGGCCAAGAATGGAGATAGTATCAATATGCCTTCTGAGGCCAAGAATGGAGATAGTATCAATTACAATTACATGTTTTTCTAAGGAGCATATAACATGATGATATGGAAAGACTAGTAGTCTAGAACTAGTGGTCAATGAACTATAGTCCTCCAGGTATTATGCCAAACATTATAATTGTATTGTCAAAACATTTAGCTATGTTCATAACAGCTCATTAACTACTACTGTTAAGAGCATGACGGCCAAAGGAATGTGACCGTATTAAAATACCTGCTTAACTTAAATATTTGATCCTAATTCAAGAATACATTTACTTAAAAAGCCTTATATTTGATTCCAATTTAATATGATCAGTGTGGTTATTTTTTGGACAATGACTTGTAATATTTAGCTTGATTCTTGGCAGTAACACGTCAACCGTCGTTTATTTGGATAATTAATCACTACTATGTTTGCCAGAAACGCTTATAGTGCTTTTATGTTCTCTTTCATAGCAGCGTTAAACCCGATTGTGTTGTGAGGCACGCGTGGGAAACATTTTTACTATGTGTATTACAAATAGATATTTAAAATTAATAAATAAAATCTGGCCTGTGAAAATTTTACTCATTTATAGCGACTAAACAGATTTTCAATTTTTAAAACAAAATAATCAAAGGTATTAAGATATTATTGTCAAATGTAAAGCTATAAATCAACACAGATGTTGACCCTTGTATTGTAAGAGATCTTCCCACTTTCCCTCTCCTTATAAAGAACGGTTGACGTCAACATTACTGGTCCTCTACGCTAACTAAGAGATAGCCTTCAACAAGAACCTCACCCACTATTTTATTCTTGTTGACGTGATTCACCACTTGACTCACGAGTAAGTAAGCCATCGCAGATGTGAACCCAATTACCAAAGTATTCTGAAATACTATCGGGTCGATGTTAACAACACAGCTACTCGTGACATTGCTATCCGGCTGAGAAGAGCTGTTGGTCAGGACGGTGACATGACTGGTCAGGTTCTCTGGTGGCAAGAGGATATCATCACCTTCCTTCTTCAGGATGGAGAGGATCTCGCAGACAGTGGCGGTCTGGTTTGGATGGGACGAGCTGAACACCGCCAGGCGATTGAACAGGTCTGGCAGCCACAGCAAGAGACTGTTGAAACTTGATTGGGTCCCAACAATCATTAGATTAGAGCAGTCAAACAATAGCCAAGTCAACTCTATTCCTTCACCAAATCATTCTTGTACACATCTACATTTCTAGACCTTGTTCCAAAGACTTTGATCACTTTTCAATCTCGGGAAACTTATCATAGTAGCGCCAATATATTCACCAACTAATAGACATTGTATATAGGTAACTAAGATAACTAATCTTAAATCTAAAAAACTTAAGGCAACTAGAAGTTTGTATTGCTATAAAACAAATACTAACTATTTGGGCTATCCGCATACATCCACAATTTGGTTGGTAATGAGATAGGTTGGATCTAGAAGAAATATGCCCACATTTATGTGAATTGAGAGTGTGAAACAATTTAAGAAAAAGAACCATCCGAGATTTGAATCCCGACCTCCCCATCACAGGCAAACCATAATATATGAGTTAGACGTTTTGTTATTTTATTCACCGATCCAGTTTTATTTGTTAACAATGATAAATGAGTACTAAACAAATTATATTATATTTCTCAGCTAATTGATAATCATATTTTTAACCTACCTCAGAAACTGCCTTAATATAGAATTATTTGGTGTTAATAAGGCTTATAACTACTATATATCAGATATATAATAAATAGGAAGTGGATTCTTAGGCACCAAAAATATTTAAAAAAAGGCAGGAAAATAGGCATTCAAATATTGGATTTAGGCACACAGATAGGCACTTATGAAAACAGGCCCAGTAAGCAGTGTAAAATGGAGTTTAGTACAGGATTATTGTTCCTTTGTACAAACACAAAGGGTGTAAGAGTGAATGTAATATCTATGGGGCAATTGTTGGTTGAGTACTCCAGGCAAAGTTTTTTGGTGAGTCTCAATTGAAAGGGTGGGTGATAAAAACTGCGGATAAGATTTAGGGTGACCAATGGGGTTTAATGTCAGGTAGAGTGTGCTTGGACCAGGTATTTGTATTACAAGTGATTGAGAAATGTATGAGAGAAAGGAAGAAAGTTTATTGTACATTCGTTGATCTGGAGAAAGTGTACGAATAGGTGAATAGGAGCATGTTATGGAATGTTCTGAGAGAGTTTGGTGTGGATGTTTGGTTAGTAAATGAACTATGGCGGTGTATGATGGTAGTAAGCCTTGTGTTAGGGTGGATGGAGCTTTGAGCTAATGGTCTGACATTGAACAGGGTGCTAGACAAGGTTGTGTTATGTCTCCATGGTTGTTTAATGTTTTCATATATACGTGTATGAGATATTCTTGTAAATACGCGGTTGGTGTGCAAATGAGAAATGTGAATGTGAGAGTGCTGTCATATGTAGCTGATGATGTGTTGATGGTCAAGAATGAAAGTGACTTGCAAAATACATTACATCTTTTGAATGTGGTAACGGGAATAATGGATCTTCGTACACATGTATTCAAAATTAGGTTGATAGCTTTTGATAAGGATCGATCAAGAAATGATTGCCAGCTTAGTATAAATGGAAAACTCTTAGAATAAGTGAATAATTTTGTCTATTTGGGCAGAATGTTTGGTAAAAATGGAAAGATCGATGGCAAGATTTTCAGAAGGGTGAGAGTAGTTAAATGTATGTGGAAAAATCTTATGGACAAAGTTAGTGATGAATGAGTGCTGAAGGAGTTCGGTTTGAAATAAATACAATATGTCAATGTCAGCGTCTAACCTTAGTTTAGGTTTATTATAAGGACGAGTGTGGATCGAGTGACGAAGCAAATATATGCTGGAAGAGTGTGTTGATCAAAAGGAAGGAGCAGGCCATGTAAGACATGGTTTAATATTGTAGAGATTTGACTGAGAAGAGAAACATTACGAGTTTTAAGAATAAAAGAGACCGTATAAATCGATGTATGGATGTTGGTGAAGTGAGTTTATAAGGATCGTGAAGTTTGGAGAGAGTTAGTGAGGACGAATCAAGCACGTAGTTGATGTTTGAGCTGTAGGCATAGTTTTTTGCTTACTCCGGAAGGAAACAGCATGATTATAGCTAGGTAGGTATGACATTATTAAGAGTAAATGGCGTCACAATAAAATCAACGGGAAAAGATAGTTTGGAGCCCGGTTAAGAAAGGATTTATCATAGAAACAGTAGCCACAAATATACGTTGAACATTTCCCAACTTGAGAGAATCAGTTAAGGTAATAAGCCTTCCGAGCACTACTGACATTTTCTAGCTTAAATATTTTATATCTATATCTTGATATTCATTCATACGGCCATTTTCGGTTAAAAAAAATCCTGCGCAAAAAAAAAAAAAAGTCAATTTAGTTAAACATATTTATGTTATGAAATTAACAATTTTTTTAATTCTAATTCTAAGGTTTTTGTTTCCCTTCTTTGAGCTCTGAATCAAACCAGGGTAAACATTCATAAAATATTTGGAAATAGAAATACCTATATGTATTTGTCGCCAAAGAAAACAATTTTGGCTTTGGGAGCGTGAACATTTTCAACCTCGAAATTATGTTCAATCTTTGAGTTTTATGTGCCGTCGAAAACAAAAAGGTGAGTTTTGATGGATTCCTTTCAAACTTTAGAATTAGATATTATATTATGGTTATACATTGAGACGTTTCCATGCGAATGTGGGTACACATCCTCTAAATATTACCCTCCTACTCCCTAAAACCACTAGCGTTCTTAGTACACAAGCATATAGCCCAAACGGGTAATAAGATGTGGAGCAGAATATAGTCATCATTTATGTCTGAGGCAATTGTAGTTGAGTATCCAAAGTAAACTTGTTCAAACAGTTTGTGTTGTTTTAAAAGTTCGAATGAGCAACCTAATTTCTTAATTTTAACACGGTGTGGCGAATTTACCCTTTCATTCGCCCCATCTGGGGAAAAATTGAAAAAATATCAGTGAAGAGGGTTCTCAAAGGAGGTAATATGAAATGGAGAGAACCGCTTGTCTACAACAACAACAACAGCAGCCACCACCACCACCACGTTTGGTTTAAAAAAACTATATTCTTTTAGGTTGTAAAGAGCAAATATATTTCTAGTACACGAACTCTAGCTGTGAACTGTGCTGAGAATGCTCTACGAGTACTTGTGTTTGAGAGTGTACCTGGCATACAGTCCCAGCTGAATGAGGCAAGCTATGACCGTGTTCCTCAGGTGTGGAGTTTGGAACAATGGAGCTGTTTGGTTCCAAATACTGGTGAAGACTCCTGATGAGCGAGATGTTCCAACCTCTCCTTCAACATCCTCTTGACTGGGGTCTGACATGATGGCCTTCACCTGGTGACAGGACATACTTTAGTGGTGACTGCGTTCACCTGGTGACAGGACATACTTTAGGGGTGACTGCGTTCACCTGGTGACAGGACATACTTTAGGGGTGACAACAGTCATATAGTCGGTGAAAAGATCATAGAAGAAAGAAATGTTCTGTCCTACTTTTTCGAAGCGCACTTCCGCGTGCGTTGGTTCGAGTTCATCCGGGCTTGGACAGGCCTCGACAGATATCAAGAAGTAGGGGCATATTTGGACTTTTGGGAGTTCAATATGACAGAAAAAAGGTTTTGGTTAAGGTTTCAACATATTTGGACAGGTTTTAAATTCAAGATGGCCACCAAAATCATGGTTGAAAAGGTTTGAACATGTTGTGACATGTCTGAACAGGTTGGGAGTTACAGATGATTGTAAAAACCTCACATCGTAATATGGGAAATACAAGATAGACACCGAAATAAGTTTGAACAGGTATGAACAGGTCGTGACATGAATGAACAGGTTGGTAATTCAAGATGGTCAGTGAAAACCTTACGGCATAATGTGGAAATTCAAGATGGCAACTAACCGCCTTGGTGGAATAGTTAGTTATCGTGCTAGTTTCGTGTTAAGTTAGACTACCGAGGATGGGGATATCAAGGTTCTAATCTCAATCAGGTGAGCTGGGGGTGGTTTTTTCTAAAAGGTTTTCCATTCGCCCTCCACACAAATTCGGGCTCACTTCCTCTAAACTCAACCTTCCCAATTCCTAACCCAATAGCTTAGTTATCATTTAAGCGTATAACGCGGACGGATAGTAAGACGTGGTGATAAATTAAATTAAAATTAAGATGGCATCTAAAAATCTTAAAGCGTGATGAGTAAATTCAGAATGATGTCAACAGTTCAAGATGTAACCCAACACCAAGACCCCATACAGTGAGCTCCCCACATCTCCTGGTAAGGTGATGCAATCTATTCCTTTCACTCCCTTGTACAGTGGACCCGGTAACTCATGGAAGAAGATTATCTTAGTTCCTCAACAGAAAACTTAATGTAAACCCAGATTTTCATACAAAGCCCCATTTTGACCACCAGAATTGATTTAAAGTCGCAAAAAAATTGGGATTATAGAAATCTGTTTTATCTGATTAATTGGTTATCAAGTCAATCTTTTGGGTTAGCTTTACAATATTAATTATTAATGAGTTTAAAAACTGTGATAAATTGAAATTAATTGTTACTTAATTGTAGTTTATTTACATTATTGTGGTAACATGTATTTCCAGCCATGACGTCAAGGGGGTAGAACCCAGCACTCCCAAGTGAAGGCCTACCGTACTATACAAGTTTATGTTCCTCAGTGAGCTCTTTGATTAAAATTGGTTTTTCCCCCCCTAATGTTATGGATTTTAACACATGCTGTCATTATAACAAAACATAGATCACGTTGAAGAAAAATGAAGAGTTCTTTTATGACATATTAACTCCTTTTCGGGCCGTTAGAAATGTTGTATTATGGCGATAAAACACATCCTATGAAAGACTAGTTATATATGTGTTATATAAATGTTCATTACAATTTTTTTTTTAGAACTTTCGGGTTATACGCTTTTGTATAAATTACACTCTTGTGTTAAGTATTAAATGTTAAATTTAAAGGAAATGTACCCCTTATTTGTGTTGAGGGAGAGCGCTAATCCAACTAGGTAAAACTACCCTCAGTGCACCCAACCAGGATCGAGCCCCAATCTCTTGGTCTTCGGCAGTCTAGTATATTGAAAGAGTAGAGCCTTAGACCGTGCAGCCACCAAAGTGGGTCATCTCAAAATATACTATTACTGTAATCTGAAAACACAGAAGTTTAAGCTGTTCATGTTTCTAAATTCTATAGTATGATTTTGATAGGAAGGACTGTATATATTAGTTACTAAATCAATTTTAATATATTGATACATCAAGTCATGTTATCCACAGCTTTCACTGTTGACAGATATTATAAATACCTACAAAAGAACACGAATAGTATGATAAAATGTTAGCATTGTTGGTCGCAAAGAAATATGTTTGCATGTTCTACACTGTTCTTCTAACCAATATCAGGATGTATAAAACACAGTTTAGCACTTGAGATACTTACTAAATATATCTTACATATTTTTACCAGACAACTTATTTATAATTTGCTATCTTCCCCAACACAAACATATTGTATCAACATGNGCACTTGAGATACTTACTAAATATATCTTACATATTTTTACCAGACAACTTATTTATAATTTGCTATCTTCCCCAACACAAACATATTGTATCAACATGTGAGTTACACGAACCTTCCACAAGGGGAATATTGTCATCAGTAAAGTATGTCTTGTCACCAGGTGAATATTTTAATCTGTCAATAAAGTCTCGTCACCAGGAGATTGCAGTCAGTCATCTATTTAATATGCCTTGTCTATAAATACGAATTTTCTAGATAACTTTTTCTTCAGGCGTACTTAGTCTTGCTGTTTCTCGCAGGTCCTGGTAGATTCATGCAGATCTCAAATTTCGATATGGACGCCATAATTTGATATCTTCAACTGAAAATCAGTATGCACTAATGAAATAAGATAAATAAGTCGATCCCATTCCTGTACCGTCCATTCTTAATTTCATGATCTTCGCTCACCGCTATAAAATCATGATTATTCTACAAGCATAACGAACCAATCTCTATATTTCTGAAACGTCATGTCTGTATTCACACGATCCTCATTAACATGGTCGAGGCTCGTGTCATACATCCTGAAAAGGATGAAAAGGTTAGCATAATTTCCGGGCATCTGCTTTGTTATTCGAGGGAAACTGACCAAGATAAAAACATGCTATAGCTTTATTTCGACCCACACTAAATAAGTCTGTATGCTATATTGCTAATCACACGCAAAATCATCGAAGATGAAAATAGAGTCTGATTACGCTTCTCTCGGTGGAGAGATATCAGCATTGTCATAGTATGGAAAGTACCGTATCCCGTCCACTAGCGCGAGAGCTCGAAGTGAATGCCTATACATAGGCTGGTATAATGACTTGGAGTTCTTACATTTGGTTCTTCCAGCAGACTGATCCTGGCAAATCGAATGTCTACAAATGATAGCATGAATTGTATCTGGTAGCAACGTACCATGTCTAGGAGGAAGTGCCTGGTCTACATTATGATCACTATGGCTCACCGGTCTATAATCCATCTGTTTAACTAGTCGAACGGTAACTAAATATAGTACACAGTAAGCATGCCTATTTAATCCACTTCATTATTTATCATGACGCGGAGAAGTAAAAAGGTAGTGAGCTATTAAATAAGCTCAATTATACATACATTTTAAAGCTCATATGTTGGAATACCATTATTGTGGTTCAGGTACAAAGTTGAATAAACGTTTTAAACGAAGTGATCCAGATCCTGTAAAGGGCACGATATCGCAAACTCTCAAGTTAAAGAAATGGCAGGAAGATATACTGCTGATCAGTAGCTAGTTGAGAGATCCTAGAAAATAGTATTTTTGCTGCATTCAAAAGCTCAGCGTGAAAGCTGATCCAAGGACTGTGACTAACGTGATGAAAGATAAAGTTAAGATTGGAGCAGGACTAGTGAAAGGATAAGAACACCAACCACTAACGAATAGATGACATATTACTCGTTCTATTACGAAGAAGAAGAATTGTTTGGACAGAGAATTTATACCTGTAATTTCCCTCATAGCTAGCGTATGTGCTTCCGCAAGAGGTGAAGATGGAATAGCTGAATCGGCTTACAGTGTAAAAGCAAACGCTAAGCAATTGAGTAAAGCTCAAAGCTATAATCGCATGACTGAGACTATTGCATTTGGTAAAGGAATATATCATTGTATGAAAATAAAACAATCTTGACTCTGAGTGCCTACGTCAACGGTGAACTATGTCATACGTTACACGAATTCAGCATAACTGTCCCTCCATGCTATAAAATAATATAATTTACCCTCCGGTTGAAAAATGAGTCATAGACATTCTCTATATAGGAGTAGTAAACCAACTAGGAGACACCAGACAATTTAGGGATGAAATTATTTATTTACGTTTACATCTGAAAGAAGCAAGTGAATGTGCTTGTACTAAATAAAAAGAACAGCATATCCCACCTCGATACATTGAGAGAATGTCTGTGAAAACTCTTACACCGAGTAATTGACTATTTGTTGTATCTTAGCCTCTTCTCTAAGAAAATAATTGAATATGCTAATGATATAACGATTATTAGAGACCCCACTGCCTTCGACTTGGCTCTAACTGAATTCCGGTATCATTCCTACGACTCGTATAGCCCTAATGGGAATGGGTTTATAATATCAGTTAGATCAGGAAGAATTGCACAAGATACCTCATTGCTCTCTACTAAATATCAAAGGGATGTTTTTGATGAACACGGAGTTTCTATAACTGTTTATAATGGGATTTTCCCTCTTTTAAACAATCAACTATGAGATCAACTATGAGATCAACTATGAGATCAACGGAGTGGAGATTGATCATGCTGAACATATAGTTATTTAGACTAAGTTCAAGAACTATCTATTGATTTGGAATGGGAATAGGTGTACCTTGTAAACGCAGAGATGGAGACTAGGTGTACATGTGCATGCTGAAACAATAACCTTTGTCGTATATATTATATCTTTGCCTCTCATACTAGAATTCGCTTAATACTATTCTATAATGACAATAAATGAAAATAGGCACTAGTACTGGTTTGATATACTATCGTTAATAATAATTTAGAAAGAGCAACCAACACTTTTTCTTTTGAAGACATCTTCTATAATCTAGATAAGTAAAATATCTGGGCTCATACCTCTTATCAAAACCGAAAATATCAATCATCTTAACCTATTTCATTTAACAAAGAGTGGCCAAATCATCGATCTTCCCTTCTTCTCATGGATGTTTGACAAGCATACAAACGAAACTTGCCTCTACATAGAATGATGGTGACGATATCAACCCCGTTTAAAAAACACGTTATATTATATTTTCTCTTCAAACTGGATGTAGCAGTACGACAGCAACGATTATAAGTTTTTTATTTACCATTTCCATATACGTGCAGCCAGATCCTGTTTGAAATCAGTTATATACATATTAGAAGATTTGAACCTAGTCTTTGATTAAGATTTAATCTCGAAATTGTATGAGGACTTACCTAATTTTCAAACTTAATATTATAAAACTAGCACTATCTAACTACACTGGTTCCATCTCATTTCAAGTTTCATGCACTCATCCTCGCGTTCGATTTAAGTCTACAGAACAGGAATACACTCTCAAGGATGGTATAATAACTTTTAGTAACACTTTATAGATGCATGTAAATAGCCCTGTAGGTAATAAAAACTTCTGCCTAACTATAAATGATCGCGTTTTACGATACAGCCTTTACAAAAGTGACGTCACCAAGATGTAATAATAAGTGGACTGAAAAGCTTCCATCCTCATAGCGTATGTTTAACCACGTTCTTGTACTCATGAGTAATGCTGGGTTCTTCCTGTTCAAGGAAGGGGCTATCATACATAAACCGATCGCACACCAGATGAACACAACTATACGTTTATTCCCCTGTTAGAGATTGGTTTTCTCTCCTCATGGAGCCAAATAAATGTTGATGTGGTGGCTAAACATCATCACGAACTAGATGGGGATGGTGGTGATGGGATCTGCTCGGAATTCGGACCTCTTATCGATTCACACCTAATGTGAGAAAAACTATTAAAGCAAGGTATAAAGTACACGTTGAATGAGTGGAGAGGTTAACATGGGGCCAAAGTACAATTAGTTAAATTGATGACTTCAACTTTTACGAGTCGGAAGATTTCAGATACCTTGCGCTGAAAACACTACAAACTCAACGTGGTGCAGGAAAGTGTCATATCGGAACCGTCTTCACGTGTACAACTGAAAATCTCCAATTCCTCTATGAATATATTAAAAGTAGTAAGATTTATTGGCCAGAAAGTTTGGGACTTAACTAGGAGTGCATTGCGAAATGAGACAAGATCGATTATTCCAGCCCTCTTCCCCATCCTTGCTCTGTTAAACGAGTATATAGCGTACGTAGATGTTGATCAAATATCATGTTGCCACAGTGGTCGAAACAAGGTGGACACCTGTCTTCCTCTTGCCGACAAACCTAAACATCTATCCGGGACGTCATCTGTTGAAGGAGACGGCGTTTCAGAAATTTAACACCAAGTTAGGAATGCAGCCATTTAGTAAGTAAACCAAAAAACACCTAAAGGTCAAGTTAAGAATTTCAAGAGTGTTTATGTTGTGAAGAATCGTTGATATAATAAAAGTAGTGTCATTCTTGGACTTTGAAGATTTGTATCATGTGGATCTTCTTGAAAATTCAATCGTTAAACATGTTATGTCGAATATATCGCTAACAGTGATTACATCTCTAAAACATCCAAACAAGTTCGATAACCTTCAGATGGTGTATAAAGACCAGTGATTAAAAATTCGTGGTTTAGCCGAATCGATAATTTACCTTGTATGCATAACTACTCGAGAAGCTAGTTTTGTCTATGTTAATGGAAAGTATAAAACCTTCATAATTG
>CABFOV010010716.1:0-15442 GCA_902141375.1 Timema poppense
CCACTTGACCCACCCAGCCTTCCAAATATTTTTTTATAGCTTGTCGAGCAGTTTGTTGTCTAGCAGTTTGTATGGTGCCTTTTTATAGAATTGAAGTTTTTTGGCCAAAATAAATCAAATATTTCTCAAGTAGCCACATAGAGTTTAGTTTTCTGCACATGCTAATATTAACAGATCTTGAGTATCTGTCTAGACGGTCCTGGAATTCTGTCAAAACCTTTTGTCTTTATTTAAAATGTTTTGACCAAATTTCAGGACACCCTTGAGAGATATTCAAGCTCTGTTTATAATAGCATGTGCATAAAACTAAGCTCTATGTTGATACTGGAGAAATATTTGATTTATTTTGGCCAAAAAATTTCAATTCTATAAATACTGTAAAATTACTCGCGCTCCCTTTTGCCGCACCTTAAGAGTTATCATAAAATTAATAAATTGAGTTACATTACCAATACCTATTTATATCTGGTCTGTGTATCTAATACTTCTAAGGAATATTTTAAATGTTGAACGTTAAAATCCCAATCTAATTTTCTATTTAGAATTTTTAGATAAACAGTTACTTTAAATTGTGGGAATGACAGCCCACGTACCTTTTACCTTGTGTGTGTGTGTTTGTTGGTTTATGTGTGTGTGTGTATCAAGGTTGGACACGGTGGTGGGGAATGGGAAAATCGATTTTGGAAGAAATAAAACTTAAACAAGCAATATTGGTTTTCGTTCACTACACCCTGTCGTGTTTGCATAGTTAATAGCGTTAAAACAAAATACAAGCCTACCTTATTAAGTTTTCTTCACACGCACGTGATAACATCTCAGGCCCACGTGCACTTTACGACCAATAACATACATCATAATATGTTAAACATACGCATGCCTGCGTGGCTGGATCAAAGTGGACCTAACTTGTTCCGTGCATTTAGGACATCTCTAAAAAGTGGCAAACAAATTAAATCCACAGCCAGTCAAGACACCGAATAGTGGCACGAAAGGTAAACGTATTTAAGAGCCCGTATCAACCCCCATATTAAACCTAACGGGCTACACAACTCGAACTAGGCATTGCATCTTAGCCCAAAAGGCTCCCCAACCCTGCTCTAAGGCGTCACTCTCTTGTTAAACGAGCCTGATAATGACGATGAGGAGATCGGGGTTCGATTCCCGGTTGGTTCTACTGAGGGTGATCTTTCCCAAATGGTTTCCCACTCTAGTTCCACATGAATGCGGGCAGATTACCTATAAAATGCCTCCTTCTTCTTCTCTACCTCATTAGATTAATTACCATATATGCGTTAAACCTGAAGAGATAGTAAGACGAAGTGATTAAAATATCTACCAAAACGAGTCTCAGCACTCCGATAGGTGACCCCTCCTTTTACGCATAAGAAACCTCTACTTTTTACTTGGCGTGCAAGTAGTAACCCTCCCCAGCTTTTGGCTTCACGTGTGGGGAGATCCCTTTATTAAATACTGGTTCTCGCAAACGGTAGTGCAGAGCTATACCCTGATTTTTGTTGGAAGCTCTTTTTGTAAGGCCTTATTTCGTACCCGAATACAGCTGTATAGTAATATTATGGTAGGATAAAAGGCCTTCCAGAACGTTAGTAGGCTGTCTGCTCTGGGAGGCATTTCATGATACCAAAATACTACTATATAGAAGGAGTTTAGTACGAAATAAGACCTTTCAGAACGGGCTTCCTAAAAAAATCAGGGTATACCTGTCTGACGTATTGCACCCCACTCTCTGACGGTGTTTGTTCTTACTTCGTGGGCCTGGAGAGATTGCTGTCCAGGTTGCATCTCAAAAGTCTCAAACCATTTTGAAATCTCTCTCTTTCCTAAATGTTGTGGCCTGAGCTCTTCCTTCCATCACTATAACATTTTGGTAATTAGTAGACTTCTAGTTCTATCTCCTCCTGGTATTTCCCCTTCCTTAACCATTTGGGCCTTCCCTCACTATTACAGCTCGGCAGCTCGCTCTACCAGGCTGTTTGTTTACCTCCCACTTTCAGATTTCCCATACACAAAACGCAACCACCTTTCACCCCACAGCTTACGCTTTCCTTAATAATTATCAGTTTAAAAAAAAAGTAATTATCTTGTTTACTACTTAGACATGGTAAAATGGACTCTGTTGAAATCCAAATTTCCAGGTTTATTTATTCTGGCCATTTTCATGGCTAACCTAAATAATCTGATCTTAGGAAGGTTTCTAAAAAATAAAAAATTAACCAAAAATTAATATTTGTAATATCGTACAAAGTATTTTTATAAAAATTAATTTTAAATGTTTGTTTTTCTTCATGTTTTGTATCTGTAAAACTGGTTGGATTATAAAGAAATACATCGGAACGTAAACTCCTAGATTGACTTACCGCTTTATTAATTGGTTAAACAGAATCTCATGTTTCAATCCAAACAATTTGTTTTCAATCTCTGAAGTTTGTTGTAAAACACGTGTTCTTGGTTTAAAATAAATTTGAATTTAAAAAAAAACTAAGGTTTAATATTAGGTACGTTGTGCTGTAGACACAAGTCTTAAAGGGGTAACTGACTGTCAAGGAGATCCAGATTTAGAAGGGATGATTATAATATCAAGGATGACAATGGCTCTGTTTGTTTCGAATAAACTTTGCTGGTATGTAATTCATCAGGTTGTATTGACGAGAAGTCTTTATGGTTTCTTTATTCCTATCACGCCTCAAAGGGATGCGTCAACCAATTAGAACGTGTTTACCAGACGTGTTCGGAGGTGGAACTTGGCCTAATCAGAGATAAGATACCTACTTCCTTTGTTACGAAACATAACCTCAAATGCCAAACTATTTTTACGTTACATTATTATTAGCACCGCGTCTTACTACCCGTTCGGGTTATACGCACTTACGCTAATGTGTAATGGTAGGGTGATTGTGAGATGAAATGAAGGACCTACAGTTTAACGTGGAATCCGAACCACGGTGGAGGCCTGGCATTCCCCACATTCACAAGATGTCTTGTCAGAGGTGAAGGAAGGGTTTGGTAATCAGATAAATCTGTGCCGGGACCGAGGATTGAACCCCGGCCGCCAGCATAAGAGTCTGACACCTTACCCCTAGACCGCCAGGTCACCATTTAACGTTACTAAGTATAAGAAGAATACAAAGTCTTAGTAAAGTGTTAAAAATATCAATTAAAAAAAAATTAATACACAAAGGTGTATTGTATTTACTTAGAGTTAAACCTATTAGGGGAAATTTTAACTGTCTGTGACCTTAACCAACTGAATTAAGGGGAAAATGCAGTCACGATGGCACACGCAAGTAGTCACGTGATTTAGAGCATCATGCTTGCAATCAGGGGCGCACCAAGGATTTTGAGCTGGGGGGGCAGGGGCTTTTTACATAATAAATTAATAATTGCACCATTATATATTTTAATTACTGCGATATTTGTAAATTTGATTCAAAGTAGGGGGATAAGAAAGATGGAGAATCAGCGATGCCCCCTAAAAAGTGAGAGTGCGGGGGTTTCTCTCCCAGGTAAATTTTTTATTTCAAAGGCTGCAAATGGTAATATTTAAGCTAAATTGTATCTCGGTCTACCCTCTGTCACTCTGTACGCTACTGGAAACAGGTCTGTGATTCCACATTCTTCTTCACACCAAGGATTTGCAGTTGGTGGGGTTGGGGGCATATGATAATATCAACTGCCCCCTTTCACTATTCTTGATAAAATAGTGTTTTCGTAATGGCTTCAAAATAATAATTTCAATTACTGTACACACTTCAAAACTGTGTATACAAAGAGTAAAGATTGTAACATTTTTTTTTTACAGTGACATCAACATCTTTATACTCTTCCGTGAAAATAATTATAATCATATTTTTGTAATATTCTTAATTTTATGGGGGAGGTCCTTCAGCTGGGAAAGGGGGGGAGGGTGCTTCAGCCTCTAAAGCTCCTCCCCCCCCCACACACCTTGGGTGCACCCCTGCTTGCAATAGACTGGATCACGACGACAGTGAGGTTGAGGTTGAGATCTCGGCTGGGTACACTGGGAAGGAGGGGGTGAGGTTTCTGTACTCTCTCCTCACTAGTCCATGTGCATTTCCCCTAAATTAACCTTACTACCCATACCTCATACGGTTTGGATTATGTCTTGTGACTCACTAAATTAATTCTTACCCTCCTCGGTGGCGTAGTTAGCTAACGTGCTAGTTTCGTGTTGATCTAAACTGCTAAGGACGGGTAGATCGAGGTTCGAATCTCGCTTGGGTGAAAAAGGGGTGGTTTTCCCTAAATGGTTTTCCTCTCTCTCTCCACAAAAATGCGGGTTCACTTCCTCTATGTTCAACCTTCCCAATTCCTAAACCATTAGCGTAATTAATACCTTAGCGCATAACCCGAACGGGTGGTAAGATACGGTGGTAAGTATAACTAATTCTTCTTCTCATTAAACTAGACAAGAATTACATTGTAAATATTCCTCCTCTATATATATTTGCGTGGAAGGAAAATGGAAACCATTTAGGATTAAAAAAAACTCAATACACCCGACCGGAATCGAACCATGATTTCCGTGTCGTCGGCAGTCTTGTTTATTGTATTGAAATGTCACCACTCCCAAGTGGTTCAATCGCATATTCAAGAGGAAGGAAGAATTTAGAAAATTCAGAAGATAACACCGCTTGTGCATCCGACCAAGATTCGAACCCCGATCTCTCCATCACCGTGAATACATTCTATTGAGATAATGATGTCTTAGACCAGCGGTTTCCAACCTTTTTTTCGCTTGCGTAGCCCTTGGCAGCCAATTTCCATACATTGTGCACTTAGCATTAAAGCCCTTGGCCCTGTCGAGTGCAAGTCTAAAACCTATTTGGTGCGATGGTGGGCGGGAGGGTGAAAGGCGATACGTGGCTTCACAACCGAACAAAGTATCCTTCCGCGCCAACAAGAATAGATGGATCATGGAAACTGTAGATGGCGCTAGCTACCGGACAGGTCTTGCGGAAAAATCATATGTTTGGAAATATCAGTTTACTCGAGAACGAGTGAAATTTTTATGTTGATAGTTTCAACACCCCTTTTAAGATAATTTATCGATGTTTATTAATTGTTACATTTTCTAATTTTTTTTGTTATGAAGCCGGCAGTTTTATATTAGAAAATGTCAATTTTATCTCTATTTGATCACTGTTAAAACTACAGAGGAGGTGTGGATATAAAGAGTAAAACCTAATCAACATGGTCCTATTATTGAACAAACCGTTTCCGAAAATAAAATGGCGAAACAATAAAACTTCTTGAAAATAAGAAGATAACCGTTTGTTCTCACGGCTCTGTGTTTCCAAGCCAAATGAAAAGGGTCAATCGCCTTAATAAAATCGTTAATTAATACAGTAGTAGTTATTTTGGATTTATCTGTCACAAGTGAAAATAAATGGGCTACTAATGGATCAAAAAACAGTATAATAAGGTAAATAAACAGTGCATATATTTTTACATTCAAAAACAAAAGTTACAATGAAAATTAACACAAATAACTTATTAATAATTATAAACCCACATTGGTGGCTTAGTTAGCTAACTCACAAGTTTCGTGTTTAGCTATACCCTGATTTTGGTTGGAAGAACAGTAGAGAAAATCAAAACATATTTCTTTGTGACCAACATTGATAACAATTTCTTATATTATTTGTGTTATTTGAAAGGTATTGATAATATCTACCAAAAGTAACATCTGCAGATGACATGACTTTATGTATGAATATATTAAAATTGTTTTAGTAACTTTAGTAACCAACTTCTACTGTTCTTCCTACCAAAATCATACTATAGACTGCTGAGGACGGGGAGATCGAGGTTCGAATCTCTCTCTGGTGAACTGGAGGTGGTTTTTCCTAAATGGCTTTCAACTCTCCTTCCACTCAAATGTGGATTAATTTCTTCTATGTTCAACCTTCCCAACTCCTAGCCCATTGGCGTAACTAATACTAATACCTGAGCGTATAACCCGAACGAGTAGTAAGACGTGGCGGTAAGTATTATAAATATTAATAATCATAATAACTGCTTTATGTTTGAAACAGAATCATTTTCTCAAAGTCAAATATGTAAGAAAACCGCATCCCTCCTCACCATAGTGCCAAGTTAATTTAACAACTTTTGACTGATCTTTTGTTTTACACTGCTGGCATATGTAATTTTTACCTCCATTATTCAAATATTCTCCCGTGAATTCTTAAAGTCCTGACACGTACCCCACGCTGATAACCGCTGCCTTAGACTATGTGAATACCGTTGCAGGTTTAATGGAATTGCTATGTAATGAAATAGTATGTTTAAAAAGAGTGTTTTTTAATGTAACACAGCAAATAATAAAGCTATGTAAACGTTATGGAAAAAGTAACCATCACGGATGAAGTGGGACTTGACCAAAGTCATTTATTATTATTATTATTATTATTATTATTAGCACCGTGTCTTACTACCCGTTCGGGTTATACGCACTTACGCTAATGTGTAATGGTAGGGTGATTGTGAGATTAAATGAAGGACCTACAGTTTAACGTGGAATCCGAACCACGGTGGAGGCCTGGCATTCCCCACATTCACAAGATGTCTTGTCAGAGGTGAGGGAAGGGTTTGGTTATCAGATAAATCTTTGCCGGGACCGAGGATTGAACCCCGGCCGCAAAGTCATTTAAAATAACCGGATTTTAGCCTAATGTTATTTTATATATTTTAACCCAATTCTACTTTTTGTTAAATATATTTTAGACACGCCAACAAGCCCGGGTCCTTTAATCCTTGAAACATTTGTATCCTGTTGACTTCGATTGAGGCTCGAATAAAGACCCTCGAATGTCAGGAGAAAGTGCTTTATCATTTTCGGCCGAGGCACGGTCAAACGTAATGTTCAAAAAACTGAACGGTTACGAAAACGCAATAATAATCAGGTACACCATCATAATGTGTTTTTTTAAAGCGTCTTACTACCCGTCCGAGGTGTCCTAATTTAACCACACAAAGGGGGGGGAGGGGAAGGATCAGGAAGATGGATATTAAAGGAAATGCACCCTCAGTTGCATGGGAGAGGGGGATGAGTGGAAAAACATCTAAGAAAATACTCCATCGGTACATTGGCCGGATTTTAAACCTCTACCTCTTCGTAACCAATAAACCAAACCAGACGAGCTTGCCTTCTAGTCCGCGAGCCCACCGATGCAAGTCCCTTTAATGTTCTCATATAAAAATTTTGCAAATAGTATTTTCATGTGGAAGATATCAGGATAGGAATCACATGATTTTTTTTATATCATCCTTAGTGAATCTTGCCGGGATTCGAACCCCGATTTCACCGCCATCAGCAGGCCACGAGAGTAACGCCTTAGAACGTTCAGCCACGGAAGCGGGTCCACCACATGTTATTTACTTCTAAGTTGTTATATATTTTTAGCATCCCCCAAGATAATTAACTTCCAAGTGCCACTAACCCTGAAATATTTCGTCGAGAGGGTTTTTACGTAAAGCACACAATGAACTTTCAAGGTTGTTCCATTGTAACAACGCAGTTGCTCCATTTTATCTAATCAGTTACAATCGCTGACAATGTATTCGACGTGAAAATGTATCCTATGTTGACTGTGTGTATTAAGTTTCACGGGCAAATCTTGGCGAGACTTAAGGAATAACAAATACATTTTGATTCACGTGTGTGTGTCGGGTGTAAACAATGGCCACGCGGTCTAAGGCGTTAGGCCCGCACAATGATTGACCGACGCTACCGGGATCTCAAAGTTTAGAGCTTAGCGTGGTGCTACAGGGGAAAGGGTTGGGGGAGTTTATACATGTAATTTATTACTTTGGTTTTTCAATCCTATCTCCACGCTAATGAGGGTGCACTTTATATCAATTGACCAACCCATTAAACGCAACATTTTTTTAAATGTCCATGTGCGTGCTTGGCTATAACCTTATTTAGCGGTACTCGAACCCCATATGATGCCTTGATTTTTTTTCTTAAAACTAAGTTTTACAGTTCTTTATTCCTGGGCAAATACCGTTAGAGGTCAAGTTATGTCCTCTTAAATTGAATATGTTAATTCCCTTACGAACTACGGAGCCTTTTAACCAATTAAAATATAATTATTAAAATATACCTCCAACTCAATACTTCATATCAAACTATTCATCGTCAAAATGTAATTCATTATTTTAGTTAAGTGACTACGATAAGTTAGGTTAGTTTAAGTTAGGTGAACCTATGTTAAGGTATTAAAGACAACGCTAGATTAAGAATAACGGAGTCAAATCAACCTCGTGAGAACAAATTAGTAGCCACATGAATGAAAAGGTAGTGGCTCCGGTCTATAAAACAGATTAACGGCCGAAACGTTCGTTGTGCTGACCTCATGACACCCTATATCCACAGAAGTTGGCACTATCTTCGCTAGCAGATGGAAGCAGTTCGGTTGGTATGGCTCGATTTCAAACTGGCGTTATACAGTTTTTTTAGATTAAGACTGTAGCAATGTGTTTGAAAAATTTAAAATTAAAGTTTCAACGAAGTTTTTAAATAATATTAAATAAATATTTGCATTAAAATTTCAGTATTTCTTGTACATGTTTTCACTTGTCTTTTTGTTTTCCTTTTTCGACAATGATCATTAAAAGTGAAGAAAGGTGGAACTTCTTTTAACTTTTAACGAAAGCTTTAAATAATAATTCAGTCTAATGAAATAAGTGTTCTAATGTTCATTTTGTATTAATTTTCAATAAATCATTGAAAATGATTAAATGAAAATGACATGTGAAAACTGGCCTTAAGTGACAGCTACTGCAAACATTGGCTGAAAGTGACGAGTGTCAACCTATTAGGAAGTAATTATTATTTGCTTACGAATATTATATTGTCAATAAAAATGTTATCAAACGATTCTAACAATACTTCCCACCAATGTTTGCAATAAAGAACCTTCTTGCTGTCACTAACATCCACTCCTGCTGTAAATGAGCTAATTAAAATGTACATTGTATTTTTATTTAACAAAGTGTTTCACTGCCAAAGATCACTTGATATCCGTTCAATCACAATGGCCATTTAAACAGTTGGGTTTTTATAAATAAACGTTAGTTTAGGCCTAAACTTAAAGTGAGCGATAGAACAATACACCATTGTGACGTAGGGAATATTAACCATGTCTTTTGAAATTTCTTAATTAATCTACAATCTGACGACAACATTAAAACAAATAAAATAAAGCAAGCAGTCAGCAAAGTATCGGATAGAAAACCAATAAGCAAAGTGTTTTATTTTTGCTACGTGTTTTATTATTCGTTTGGGAATAACAAACACATTTGATTCTACTAATCCGGATCCGACACATTATCTCAGTCGGCAGGTAGCGTGTTTGTCTACTGAGCTAAGGATACCGCGCTCGATTCCCTACATGGCCGAAAAATGAATCATTGGTGAAATGTGGTTTTACCCTTTCACGGTGATAAATTAAAAGCCGGGGACTGGATGTTGTGCTTGCCCTAGTGCTAAGTTATATTATAAGGCATATGGAGCTACGACATACCTAACAAGCCGGTAGTGGAAAATATATATAGCTTAAAAATCACGTGGGATTAGTAAGGTATAGTCCCCCATTTTTGGGAGGTAGAATGGTAAAACAGACTATGTGCGCTCCCAAATTCACAACGTATCAGGTTGAAAAAACACAGAATTTGTACTTAAACCACTCACCCCTCCCCCCTTTCCCCAACCAATTGTTTCTCCCATTCCTTCAACAACGCCTTCACCCATTGCACTGTTTATCGACAGGGCTAGTCTAATGGTTAGCACTCCTGACTTGTAACCGAGAGTCGGGAATATATTTGGATCAGGTGCACTAGAAGTATATCTCAACATTGTGTGAATTCCCTATCCTCTCTCCAGGCGAATGATGGTATGGTACTTCCTAGCAGCTATTCTAGTCCTTACCACCTTAATTTAAGTCGTTAATAGCTAACCTTTGTGTCAAACATTTTTTAATTGTTGGTATTTAGCATGGGTACTCTTGATACAATTATTATATAAGAACATGACTTACAAACTAACTTATTTCTAAAAAGGAACACCCAGTATCCCGGCAGTTAATTCGTGACTTTCAATAGATGAAATCCCAATCCCTTTTTTGGTCCTTTTTTGGAATCAATTCCGTGACCCTTATAGGGAAAGTGACTAAGTTAAGGAATCTGACTTTGTGGTAAATATACTAATAAAAAATCAAATTCTAGTTTCACAACCCACTTTAGTGGCCGCATGGTCTAAGGCGCTACTATTGCAATAAACTAAACTGCTGAGGACTGGAAGATTGAGGTACGAATATTGGTCGGGTGTACTGAGTTTTTTACAAAATGGTTTTCCACTCTCTCTCTTCATGCAAATGCGGGTACACTTCCTTTAAAGATAGCCTTCCTAATACCTAAAGCCATTGGTGTAGTTAGTACATAACTGTATAATCCTAATGGGTAGTAAGACATGGTTCTAAAAAAACATCCCAACCCGTTTATCGTGGATCTCATAGCCGTACTGTGTGGTCGATGTGTTGGTGAATTTACGATAAAGTGAGCAAGGAGAACTTATCTGACATTTGATTGGTACATAATACACATTATATTTATGTTTTATATTCGTGTAATATCTCCTCAAAATGCAACCTCACATATCCCTAACACAATAGCGCAATTAGTACATAAACGTACCACCCGAACAGTTTGTAAGAAACGGCGATAAAAAAAAGTACCACATTTTTTATTGATTGAGGTGTAGATTTGTTCATTAGACGATTATTTTATCACGCTTTATTTATAACACAAATTAATTAATGGAAAAAACAATTAACCTTCTTTACAAACAAGCCAGTTTATGTTAATAATCATAAATACCTAATATTTGCTGTCAAAAGTTCATGAAAAAAATAAGTCAAAATGTGCATAGCTAAATACTCAACTTATTGGTAGGTTCAGAACTTATACAAAACAAATGTCTTCTATAGATATTGACCAAATGTAAACATCGTATATTTTCATTAATTATTATACCAATATTAATACAACTCATCAAAATTGACAGCTTTAAAAATATGATTTGACACATGAAAATAATTTAAGCAACTCTCAGGTAGAAAACATTGCATCCAATATACAATATGTTATTTTGGGTCTATGAATGATTGAATCACACACTAAATTTACATTAAAACCGTAACATTTAATTATTAATGATCGGTTGGTTAGTATTCGATTACAACTATACTACCTATCTATTTGATAATCGATTCGAAGTTTTTTTTAAATGATTCTAAGGATAATATGGATAATTTATTTAAGAATTGAAAACGCCCGTTAGTAAATAAACTAATGGTTAGATTTATTTAACCTGATAAAAGAATTTATTAAAGCACGAAGACTAGAAAAGAAGCCGACCATTTGTAATTCTTTATCAAACATCATATATTTACAAGCTACTGAAATAATATGCATAGAAGATATTTCATTTTGCCTCTAATATAACAAACACCATCTCTATCTTTCTTCAGTGAAGTCTTATTTTCCACCTTCGAAATTAAGAGACAAATTTATCTGTAGAAAGAAAAAAATAATCAAAAAATTGCCTAAAGTTCGACATCTACAGGTGGAGAAAGGAACCATTCTCACTAGTCTGGTAGGTAGGAAAGAGACGTGAATTAAATATTTAATGAGTAAAATCATGAGTCAATAAAATAAGTAACTTGAGTGATCTTGAATAGTCTATGGTTAACGGGAATATTGGGGTATGTATCTTAGTCGGGTGTACTGTGGACAGTTTTTTATTCTACTTCCCCGCAAATGCGAGTACATTTCCTATAACTTTATCCTTTATTCTTAACACTTTAGCGTAGTTAATATATAGGCCTATGCATAGCCCAGACTGGTTGTAATACACGATCAAAATATATATTTTGACAGGTAGTGTAATTTTGATATATATGTATATATTACATAAAACAATTTGTTATGCGGGCTATTTGAATATTTACTCAATAAAGTGAGATGAGGATTTTTTAAAATTTCCAATCTAATTTGGCCTGGCATCCTACAATTTTTAATCCAACCCTATTTTACACAGTATCAGAACAAATGATGAGGATGAGGAAAGTAGAACTTAGAGTAAATGTGCCTGCGTTTTTGTGTATGAAGAGTGTGGGGAGATATATTTAGCCAAAAATATCCTCGGTACACTCGGCCGGGATTTGAAACTCGGCCTCCTTCTCACAGGAAAAACAATCTATTAGCTTTGAACATTCGACCTCTGATGATATCATTAACATTTTGACAGATGGTGCTATTTTTTCCATGCCAATTTAGGAGATTATGCAATTTTGTCAATTGATTCAATTTTGGCAGGTGATACAGTTTTGACAAGTGATACAATTTTGTCATATTACGCCATTTTAGGAACTGATAAAATTTTGTCAATTGATTCAATTTTGGAAGATTATGCAATTTTGACAGGTGATTTACTTTGGCACATGATACAATTTTAAAAATAGTTCCATTGTGACATATTATATAATATTGACAAATAATGCATTTTTTTCATATGATGTAATCTTGACATAATAGAATGCTATTTTGACAGGCTGTGTCAATTCTTACAGTTTCAAGATAAATACAAAGTACCTGCCTTAGTAGATTCTTACTATCGCGAATCTACTATAGAAACAATTCTTGTGTACCAACTTTGAAATATATTTGGAAGAGAACAAACAGGCTGTTTCTCCTCAACGTCACGTGTTACTCACGTGTCAGGAGAGTAAACGTGAATGTTGGCACTTCGCTAAGATGACGTTAAGTCGTCTATTTGCAGAACTTATCTAGCGGTTTTTTTTCTCCCCAATCACGTATCTTAGAAGTGTCCGCTCTTCCCCGCCTCCCTCCCCACCTTCTCCTTCTTGATTTATCAACGTAGCATAAAAGAGAAATGTTGAAGGGAATCTCATCGTAATCTGCTCCTTGCTGGAAGTCCGGGTGTCATCTGCAGAGGAAGTGGCCAATTTGAAGCCTGTCTTGACATCTGTTTGCCGCCGATCTACCACAATTTATAAAGGTTAGTGGCAGGAGAAATACAGCATGTACTCTCCGTTTACCCTCTAAGGTAACGGTCCTACCTTTAACGATTACACTATGGCCATACATTATAAGCTACACCATAGTGAAACCAAGCATGGTAAGTTAGATACCTCACGGTGTGAATGTAGGGCGTTTAATTGTGGCTAACATAATTATATGTATACAACAACATGTCATTGTAGTCGGATCACCTTTGAAGTAATCTTTTAGATGGTGTACAACATGTGTGTAGAATAAATATTGTGTTGATATATTTAGATGAAGTGTACCCACATTTGTATGGAGGGAGAATGGAAAACCATTTAGAAAAAACCACCCTTGGTACTGAGATTGGAATCTTGATCTCTCTGTCATCGACAGTCTATTCTACCGTGAGAGTAGCGCCTTAGACCATGTGGCCAGCAAAGTGGGTTTCAATCTCAGTCGGTAGAGCTTTGTCTTAAATCAAATAGAGCAAACAACGTTGAAGTGAAGTGGGGGACCTGACCCTTAGCATAACTAGTATTGTCGACCCTGGTGGTCTCAGGGTAAAGTACGTGCCAGAGGACCCGTTGTCCGTAGGTTCAAACTCAACCGGAGTTGATGGATTTTCTTGAGCGATAGAAATCCCTAGTAAAATTTCTTTCGGAGGGGAAGTAGAGCTATCGGTCCCAAACTTCGTTTTAATTGGTCCATGAAATTAACAACTATATCGTAGCAAAGATCCAGGCAGACATATGAAATTACAAATGCTCAGGTTAAAACATAATCGCGTTTCGTCCAGTTAAAAATACTTTACGTCTAAATTTTAATTCTAGATATTGACATTTCTTGCAAGTGAACTTTTAAAAATCACAAGTAAATAAATCAAACATTAATGTCTAAAGTATTTTGTTTCTTCATAGGAATGACATTATTTATAAGTGTAACTCGATGCTTAATTGTATCCTTTGAAAGTTAAACAATATTATTTGAGTTTCATAAAAATCTGGATACTTTAGTACAGTCAATAGTGTTCTTATTATCGGTCAGTATATACATTTTTTAAATAAGTTTTGAGTGTACTAATTTTAGAAAAAACTTTCCTATAGTAAAATAATATTTTTCGAAATTTTTGATTATGTCTGACATATTTTTAAAATTGGAGTCCTTATTTACACACCTTTTATAACATATTTATAGTGCCTTGCCTACTTTAAAAATTAAAAAATTGTTACCAAAATTGTCCAAATATTGACACGGATCCCGGGAATTTAAAGATATAAAATTATTTATTATATATATTTAGAGGATAAAGTAAATTACAGATAGCACATGAATATCCCTTAATTTTACTAGTGTAACGTGTTGGGAGATCGTAGCATAGTCCACTCAAGGACATTAAACAGGGTAGACCAAACGATATTTATAGATGTCTACTAGAGCAGTAGTTGCTAGAAAGATATTTATAAATAGAGGGTGGACAGACGTTATAATATGTGACGGGTGCACAGTCAGGTTGACATTTATAAATGCAGTGTGAACAGACACAAGTTAGAATGCTTGACGGATACAGTCAGGTGATCATGTTGGAATGTATTCATGGTTCTAGATGGCGTCACCTCGTTTCTTGGCGGTGTTCGACTTCGACAACACCATCACCGACAGTGACACCTTCTACACCGTGCATGAACACCTTCACACGGGCAAGATGTCTCAGGAAGCCAAGGATGCTTGCGTTGCGACGGGCAACTACATGCCGTACGAGCGCCTCGTCTTCCGCTCCATGAGCGACAAGGGCGTGACCTGCGCTCAAATCCGCGCCGTAGTCGAGTCCATCCCCAGCGTCCCGGGGCTCGAAGACGTCCTGCGATTCCTCGAGAACAACGGCGCCGAGGTCATCTTCATCTCCGACGCCAACTCCGTGTTCATCCAGGACTGGTTAGACGCCCACAAGCTGTCCCACACCGTGAGACGCATCTTCACCAACCCTGCCCACTACGACAAGGACGGCTGTCTCCAGGTGGAGGACTACCACGTGCAGGACACGTGTCAACTCAGCACCCACAACCTGTGCAAAGGACGGATACTTGAGGAGTACGTCAGAGAGAGGGCGGAACAAGGAATCCACTTCTCCAGGATAGTTTACGTCGGCGATGGGGAGAACGACATGTGTCCGAGTCTGCGACTGTCTGAGAAAGATTTGACTTTCCCCAGGGAAAGGTTCTCTTTTCATAAGATGATCACCAGCAATGTTGATGGTCACGGAAAGAAGATCAAGGCTGGTGTACATCCTTGGAGTACAGGGAAGGATATTATTAACGTCCTTCAGAACGTC
>CABFOV010010718.1:0-15437 GCA_902141375.1 Timema poppense
AGAGCAGTGGCGTACTAAGCCGAAGGTCCCGGGTTCGATTCCCGTGTCCAGGTGTCATTTTTCAATTTTCAGAATATGATACCTATGAGGGAATATCCCCACTAAAATGCAATAACAATAGTTGCGGCTATTTGTTTCATTTATAAAATGTATGTATTTAAGACTTGAGAGTTACATTATTTCTTTTAGGTGGAGAAAAAAGTTTGCAGACTATTTTATCAACCTTAGACATCTATGTGGATAGTCAAGTCGTGATTGCTGTTGAGACTCAAGCAAAGATGTTCATCCTTACCGAGGTCTTCAAACGAGGTCCAAAACAAACCTTGGTCTTTAGTTTGTTCGGATCTTGGTCTAAGTTGACGGGGCTACAACTGATGGTATCCCCTGTCTTGTCTATGAGACGGATTGACCTTCAGGGAGAACATATCAACAGCACAATGGTGGTGTGTGCTAGAAACTTATTAGAAGTGTTAACTTGCTAAGCTATATCTACATTTAATTTATACTAGGTTTTATGAAACAGCTAGAACCAGACATCTTAAGAGCCCGTCTCACTCCACAGATAACACCCATTTTAGATTCCTGATTTGGATATGAAGAGATAAACAATAATGTTTAATGTTTTTGCAGGTCACAAATAATGACACCTTCAACCACTTGTGGGACGGGCTGAACATTCATATTGACCCCATCTCCAAGTTAAACTTGGTGCTTACCTCTCACGTCTTCAACATGATGAACGCCAGGTAACTAAGTACACTACTTGCCCCCCCCCCCCCNCCCCCCCTTCCCGCCTCTTTCAACGCGACTTACCACCCGGCCGGGAAATCCGAGTATCCATAGTTCGATTTTGGTAAGAAGACACGTTTAGAAAAATAATACTTCTTAATCCACATAGTTAACCGGGCTTTGATGAGCTAATAATTCTAAAAAAAAATAATTCAAATTTACATCATCAAAAAAGCTACATATTTATTAAGGTGCGGTAGAAGGTTGCGAGAGTATTTTTTTTTATAGGATTACATTTTTTGGCCAAAATAAAAAAAATATTTCTCCAGTAGCAACATAGAGTTTAGTTATCTGCACATGATAATATCAACATACCTTGAATATCTGTCAAGGGTGTCCTGGAATCTTGTCTAAACTTTTTAAACAAAGAGAAAAGGTTTTGACAAAATTCCAGGACATCCTTTAAAGATAAAGATATGTTGATATTAGAATGTGCAGGGAACTAAACTCTATGTTGCTACTGGAGAAATATTTTATTTATCTTGGCCAAAAAATGTAATCCTATAAAAACTGTAAAAATACTTGCGCTCCCTTCGGCCGCACCTTAAAGATAAGGCTGAAAGCATGTGATTGGCTTAAAACTCGTCAGGTGATTACCGGTACTTTTATGTTCTGCTCTAGTTTTGTCGGCGAGTGTGTGGATTCATAGTAAAGTCCCGCGTTTGTTTCAGCTTGGGCTTAACAACTGAGGGATCGTGGGGCTACGCCACCAATGGCTCCTGGAACGGTATGGTGGGGTATCTGCAGAGGAACGAGTCTGAGATTGGGGCGACTGCCCTGTTCTTCACGGCGGACCGTTTGGTGGTGCTTGAATACATTGCCATGACGACTCCGACGAGGTTAGACAGATTCATACGAAGGGCTGACAGCTCAGCTAGTGTGTATGTTTGGAATTCCTGAAGATGTACCGACTGGATCATGCATCTTTTATTTGGCAGGGCAAAGTTTATCTTCAGGAAGCCGCCGCTTTCGTTCGTGAGTAACGTGTTCATCCTGCCGTTCAGCACGGGGGTGTGGCTGAGCAGTTCGTGTCTGGTCGTCATATGTGGAGGGCTCCTGTACGCGGCACTCAGATGGGAGAGAAGACGCAACAATGGTGGTTCGGAGGACCAAGACTTGGACGAGTATATCAGGGCACTAGGAGTTGACAAGGTGGTGTCATGGAGTGACGTGGTTCTTCTGTCACTAGGAGCTGTTTGTCAGCAAGGTGAACACATACTTGGGAAATATATCAGGGTACTAGGAGTAGACAAGGAGGTGTCATGGAGCGACGTGGTTCTTCTGTCATTAGGAGCTGTTTGTCAGCAAGGTGAACATATACTTAGGAAATATATCAGGGAACTAGCAGTAGACAAGGAGGTATCATGGAGTGACATTGTTCTTCTGTCCCTAGGAGCTGTTTGTCAGCAAGGTGAACACATAACTTAGGAAATATATCAGGGAACTAGGAATTGACAAGGAGGTGTCGTAAATTGACGTGATTCTTTGGTCGCTATGAGTTGTGTGACAGCTAGGTGAACACATGCTAAGGAAATATATCAGGGCACTAGGAATTGACAAGGAGGTGTCGTAAATTGACGTGATTCTTTGGTCGCTAGGAGCTGTTTGTCAGCAAGGGGAACACATGCTTAGGAAATATATCAGGGCACTAGTAATTGACAAGGAGGTGTTGTGGAGTGACCTGACTCTTCTTCTTTCACTAGATGTTTGTCTGCAAATATTATTTCTCCTCCAGGTTCTACGACAGAGTCCCGCGGTACCCCCGGTCGCATTATCAGCATCCTGATGTTCATCGCCGTCATGTTCCTGTACACCTCCTACTCCGCCTACATCGTGGCCCTTCTCCAGTCCACCACGGAGTCCATCAGTTCTCTGGAAGATCTCTTGATCAGCAGATTAGAATTAGGGGCCGATGATACCGTCTACAACCGTTACTACTTTTCGGTCAGTGAACTCAGACCTCACTTGTGTGAATCCTTGTAGATTGTGTCCGTATTATTAGTTTTCAGTCTTACCTTGACAGTCTCCACTATGGCCCTATCATATAATCTGCGCCATAGTGGAAACAAGTGAGGTACTCTTAAAAAGTAAAACGAAGAGTACATGTTTTGATAGATTCTATTGGGGTACAATCAGGAACGTAAACATTTAAAAAAAAATCTTTGCATTTGGCATCCAAAATAAAAGCGATTTTTTTAATCAACCTTGCACACATATTTTGTTTTTAGAGAGTCCATATCTTGGCAGACATGTTTTACCCTTATACAATCCTCTTGTAGAAACAAGATTAGGAATTAAGTTACCCGGAAAAGAGTAGAGGTACAGGGAGTACATGAGATAGTAGAGGAAGACAGACTGAGATGGTATGGTCATGTAATGAGGATGTTGGAGAACATGAGATAGTAGAGGAAGCAAGACTGAGATGGTATGGACATGTAATGAGGATGTTGGAGTACATGAGATAGTAGAGGAAGCAAGGATGAGATGGTATGGACATGTAATAAGGATTTTGGAGTACATGAGATAGTAGAGGAAGCAAGAGTGAGATGGTAGGGTATGTAATGAGAATGGAGAAAGAGAGAATGCCAAAGAAAATGTTGAAAATGGAGTATGAAGTATAAAGGAAGGCCAAGAAATAGATGGTAAGAGTAAATAACATAAAGTATGTAAGTGAGAGGAGGAGAAGAATGGAAACAATTAAAGGAGGAAAAGTGGTGGAAAGATAGAGGAAGATGGAGGCATTTTAATAAACTGACCCAGCCTCCGTCTGGAAACAGCTGATGATGATGATGATGATAATCCTCCTGTGTCATATTCCATCATTGCTCCACAGACAGCCACAGAGCCGGTGAGAAAGGCCATCTACCGGAAGAAAGTGGCTCCACCCGGAGTCAAACCCAGGTTCTACACTCTCGACGAAGGTGTGGATAGGATCCGCCGTGGTTTCTTCGCCTTCCACGTGGAGGAGTCTCTGGCGTACAAGGTCATGACGGAATCCTACACGGAGGGGGAGAAATGCGGTCTGGGGACTATCGGAGGCTACATCCAGGTGGTGAACCCTTGGGTAGCCGTCAGGAAGAACACTCCTTATAAGGAGATGTTCAAAGTTAGGTGAGATATTACCCAATTAACGCATTCCCTTGATTATAAAACCAGTTATTTTTTACCTGTTGTCACAACCCTCGTACTTCGAAGTTAACCTTTTCTTTAACTAAGGAAGGTGCAACAAAGACGTGACCGGGGTGAATTTACTTTAAACATTTATTATGTGTGTCTGTGTAGTTACATATTTGTAGTCACCCCAGGCAGCTATGCTGAGGCATGCAGATCTAAGAGGCGTCTCAATTTTGCACGAAGAAACCCGATTCTACACGAAGAATCCCGATTTGTTACGAAGAAACCCGAATCAATGATAAATAAAATGTCGTGTTGTCCATTAATTGCAGCTGCCGCAGCCTCTTAGACTGGAGCATGCAGAGCTTAGAGGCGTCTCGATTTTGTACGAAGAAACACGATTCTACACGAAGACATCCGATTATTGATAGATAATATATCACGTTGTCCATTGCAGTTACCACAACCTCTATACCGAAGCTGGAGAGCTGAAAGGTGTCTTGATTCTACACGAAGAAGCTCGATTCTACACGAAGAAACCCGATTCTACACGAAGAAACCCGATTCTACACGAAGAAACACGATTCTACACGAAGACACCCGATTATTGATAGATAATATGCCGCGTTGTCCATTGCAGTTAACCACAACCTCTATACCGAAGCATGGAGAGCGGAAAGGTGTCTTGATTCTACACGAAGAAGCTCGATTTTACACGAAGAAACCCGATTCTACACGAAGAAACACGATTCTACACGAAGACACCCTATCAGTGATAAATAATCTACACGAATAAAACCGAGTAATTGATAAATAATATATGTGGCATTGTCCATTGCAGCTTTCGCAGGCTGCTGGACTGTGGCATACAGAACCGAGAGGTGTCCCGATTCTACACGAAGAAACCCGAATGCAGTGGCCACGGTTCGTCCTTCATGAGTGTTGGGATTGTGGACTTCTACCCTGCCCTGTTGGTTTTGGCTTACGGGATTTTGAGCTCAATTGGGGTTCTTTTTATCGAATTGTTTACCCGCAAAAGGTAAATGTATTTATTTTCGCATCACATTCTGTGTGAAAATTAACTTTAACTTAAAACCTATAAATTAAAAAAAAATAGATTATAGCTAAAATTTGACCAATAATTAACAATATTTTGCATGTTAAAACAACCAAATTATATTTTATTTGCAGTATTAATTAAAACCATGAATTCAATTTAGATTTTATTTATGATTGGCAAACTTCAAATTTTATAGGTCGCTTTTTTACACCATTTTTATAAATAGGCCTCCTAATTGCGTTGTTTTAGGCCGAGGTTTGAATTCCGTCAAGCAGGTTCAGCTGTGTAAGTGTGTAAATATGATTAAGCATTGTGTGGCCACATGATATAAGGCGTCATGTTTGCAATAGACTAGACTACCCATGACGGTGAGATCACGGTTTGAACCTCGGTCGGGTGTACTGAGGATGGTTTAAAAAAAAAGTTTCCACTGTTCCTCCACGTAAATGCGGGTACACTTACTCTAAATAATACCTTACTCATCCCTAAGACCCCTAGCGTAATTAAGTACATAAGTGTATAGCCCAAACGGGTTATACGCACTTACGCTAATGTGTAATGGTAGGGTGATTGTGAGATGAAATGGAGAACCTACAGTTTAACGTTGAATCCGAACCACGGTGGAGGCCTGGCATTCCCCACATACACAAGATGTCTTGTCAGAGATGAAGGAAGGGTTTGGTAATCAGATAAATCTGTGCCGGGACCGAGGATTGAACCCCGGCCACCAGCACAGAAGTCTTGACACCTTACCCCTAGACCGCCAGGTCACCCCCACACAAGAGACAGAAGGTGATCTCGATGCTTTTTTTTTAAATGTATATTTTGTTGATTGTTTTAAGGGGAAAGCTACGCAACAGGAATATGGGCTCGGCTTCCGTCTCCCCCCTCGTTCGTCAGCAGAATGACGAGTCTTCAGAATACATTGAGCGGCTGTAGACAACAGGTCAACGGTGGCTGTAGACAACAGATCAACGGTCACGCTACCACGTTCATGGAAACGTTCGGCACAGAATTAGTTCAGAGGATGATACAAAATTATACTTGTAGTTTTCAATTCATACAATATGTTTCCTGACGATAATTTAGACATGTCCTTTGAAAAATGTATGACCACTACCATATTAAATAACAAATGACAGAACATCGTGTGTCATATTCTGTTTATAATAAATAATATTGGTGACCTGGCGGTCTAGGGGTAAGGTATCAGACTTCTGTGCTGGTGGTCTGGGGTTCAATCCTCGGTCCCGGCACAGATTTATCTGATTACCAAACCCTTCCTTCACCTACTTCACCTCTGACAAGACATCTTGTGAATGTGGGGAATGCCAGGCCTCCACCGTGGTTCGGATACCACGTTAAACTGAAGGTTCTCCATTTCATATCACAATCACCCTACCTTTACACATTAGCGTAAGTGCGTATAACCCGAACGGGTAGTAAGACGTGGAGCTAATAGTAATAATAATAAATTAAATTGTATTAAGGCGGCGGTCTCGGTCAGCGAGAAAGTATCAATCGCTATCAGGCCACACGGATTAAAATACAATGAATGGTCTTTGTCGTTTTATGTAAGTACATCTAAGTTCTGTACAAACTTATACTCCTTTTCATCCTTCACTTACAACCACACTTTGTCATGTCAGTAAGAAAGAGGTGAAAGAAAACTACGTAACTTCTTATTTCAAGGTAAAGAGGAAAGCTCGATGCTAGTTCTCAAATATCTTAACACTTTCTGTTGAGAGTCTATAAAAAATCTACTGTAGCCTATTTGCTAGAGAGAGACTAATTCATCGCACCTGGGATCATAACTCCATGAAGATGATTAAAAAGTCGTTGAGAACGAACTAATTTCACATTTTGTACACATTTATTTGTATTAATAATACTCAAACCATAAATGTGTTAGATAAAAAAAAGTTTGTTAGAATCTTTCCACTTTATTTTGATGTGAACCATATTTTGAAATAACGCGCCGTAGAATTAAATATTGCGTTATAGAGCTGAACGTCTGATCGTGAATTTCTTTCTGATCGAGGCGGGTTATTACACAAAATTGTAAAATGTTAGACATATAGACCCTACAATAATAAACAAAACAAACTTTGTACAATATTAAATTAAGATAAATGTGAATTAATAAAATGTATTAACTCTACTTTACCAAGGTTCAAAACATATTCTCAAAAATTATTATTTTTATTTAAAGGGCTTTTTTTACCCCACCATTTTAGAAGGAGTGTGTACGTCCCTGCTTATAGTTTTAGAATTTATTGACGGATTGCAACCCAGACTAGTACACATATAATACATACCCGAGACAACTCTACTGTGTCTTTAACACCCTTCAAATCAAATGGTCAAGGGGAAAAAAATAACCTATCTAATAAATCATGGAGTATATTTCAATAAAAATTATATTATGACGTTGATTATTTACAAGATAATAATTTAAGGCAAATGGTTCCATTTCACGGTTAAGGTGGGAGTAGGGAGGGCGATTTAAGGGCAGTGTTTTTGCAGTTTTTATAGAAAAAAGTTTTAGAGGCCAAAATAAATCAAATATATGTCCAGTAGAAACCTAGAGTTTAATTTTCTTCGCACGGTGATATCAACAGTTGTTGAATATCTGTCATGAACATGGCGGTATTAGATGAGAAACTTTTTAAATGAAAAGGAAAAGTTGTCATTAAATTCCAGGACACCCTCGACAGATATTCAACAACTGTTTATATCATCGTGTGAAGAAAATTTTACTCTATATTTATACTCGAGAAATATTTGGTTTATTTTGGTTGAAAAGAAGTTTTGCCATAAAAACTTCAAAAACACTGGCCTTAAATTGCGTTCCCTACATTCCTTATCAAATTTGAGTGTTGATATAATATATAGAGCGTCTTAAACCAAACGAATTGTTTTGTTTTTGGGGTGATGTCCTGTTCTCCTGCTCCAATAGGTATTTATGTGTCTGAACAGAATTTTTCTTGACATTAATGTTTCTGTACCCGCTTAGGCAGCAGCATGGTTTAAGACGTCATACTCGCGGTAAACTAGACTACCAATGACGGGGAGAGCAAGGTTCGAATCTAAGTCGGGTGTACCGAGGAGATTTTTTTTCCAAAATTGTTTCCCACTCTCCCTCCACGTAAATTCTGGTACACTTCCTATAAATATAGCCTTCCCCTAAAACCATTAGCGTAATTATTACATAAGTGTGCAACCCAAACGGGTAGTAAGATTTGACGCTAAAAAAAAATTTCTTCCATTAAATTAATGACGAAATTAATCCTATTTTAGGGTATTATTTCACTTGCTGTAACTCAGTGTTCACCTCTGACAAGACATCTTGTGAATGTGAGGAATGCCAGGCCTCCACCGTGGTTCGGATCCCACGTTAAACTGTAGGTCCTCCATTTCATCTCACAATCACCCTACCACTACACATTAGCGTAAGTGCGTATAGCCCGAACGGGTAGTAAGACGCGGTGCTAATAATAATAATAATAATAATAATAATAATAATAATAATAATAATAATAATGTAACTCAGTGTTAGCTTGAATTATCAATAAAAAGGAAGATTTAATAAATAGTTTTTCGGTTCAAATATTTTCTTTTCTCTCCCTTTATTATTTTTCTTTTGTCTTCTCTATTTCTTCTTTTATTTTTGTGTAACATATTCATGGCATGTTTGATATATTTTTGTCCCGCTTTTTTCTAAAAACAAATATGGTCACTATAATTTATAGGTACTTTATCTTCTTATACCCTTTGACTACGACCGTAATTTAAATATTTTTCTAAAAGAAAGTTTGTTTTTTTGTTATATGTGCTCACAAATTTAAAGGGGGACTTCTCAAATAAATTTTTTTGTTGTGATTTTTTTTTTCTTCCGGATTACAAGCTAATAATTTTAGAATTCCTTTTCATTACATTATTTCGTTTGTGATTTGGTAATTTCAACAGAAAATACTTTTACTTTTAAACCTAATTTGTAATATATAAATATGTGCCGCGTTTATGTTGGGTAAGGGATGTCTGAGAGGCCTTTTTCCCTATCAGAATGCTACTATTTAGTAAGGTTTTTGTAGGAAAAAAGACCTTCCAGACATTCTTTCATACCAAAGAAAGGGTATATATATAAGTAAGTTATTCGTATCAGCCTTTCAGAACACTTAGGAATACACTTTACGTTTTAGAAGTGAAGGCTGTATAATTTAGGTTATTTTATTGAAAAATTAACACTATTTACTAAAAACAAGTTAAGCACATTATTTTTGACAAACATATATGGTATATAAATTTAATTTTGTGTGTTTGACACCTTCATTTTTCCTGTGAATATTGCAAAGATTTAACCTATTCGACCAGATCTATAATTTGTTTCAAATGAGTTTATTTTAGATAATCGTTTTCCTTTAGTTAATTAACTAATATGAGGCAAGAAGTGTTAGTTTTGTTATGTTGGTTCACTGGCACAATCTCGTCCCTCGACAAAGGGGATGACCCGACGTTTCAGTTCATCAGGAGCGCTATCGAGTTTGACAAAAGGGTTAGTCCGGCAATTGGAGTGTCGGCTTTCTTTTGTTCCTCGCAAGGTAAGAGGGGGATGATAGCTCATTTCACTCCCGAATAATAGGGATTTTTTTTCAAGATTAGGCATGAACCAGAAATAGTATCAATGTATGTTTTACGGCTATCTTCTTTTGCCAACCGCAAAATTGGGATTGTTGAAATATAAATAATTCATTTTAGAATGTTTTTAATGTTTTAATATTTTTATATTTAATACAAATAAGGTTAAGGAGTTGCACTGTTTTATAGGTGTTATCTGTGGAGTGAGACGGGCTCTTAAGACGTCTGGTTTGAGCTGTATTACCTACCTAAGTTAGGTGTTATCTGTGGGGTGAGATGGGTTCTTAAGACGTCTGGTTTGAGCTGTATTACCTACATAAGTTAGGTGTTACCTGTGGAGTGAGACGGGCTCTTAAGACGTCTGGTTTGAGCTGTATTACCTACATAAGTTAGGTGTTACCTGTGGAGTGAGACGGGCTCTTAATGGTGCAATGTAATTAAAGGAGAAAATATAAAATACATAAATATAGTACATAAATAAACATAGAACAGAGACATTTCAAAAGAAAATGTCTTTAAAAATGAACTCATTTCTCTTTTTCAGATTTTTTTTTTTTTTGTAAACTATAAGACTTAAAAAATTAGTTTTTTTTTGCCTCCTATAGGTAAATTCCAGCTCCTTTAACCTCCAATTTGGCGTGAACCATATTTTGAATTAACTAAAGCAGTTATCAAATAATTGTCAATGTCTGAACGCCTGAAACGCGTCTTAACTTTCTCCCTTCAGCTGGGGATGTAAGAAACATGAGTTAAGGGCTGTATTTTTTGCAGGTTTTTTTTTCATAAAAACTTTGTTGCTTAAATAAATCAAATACTGTTCCAGTAGAAACATATAGTTTAATTTTCTCCACACAATGATATCAACAGTTGTTGAATATCTGTCAAGGGTGTCATTGAATTCAATGTCAACTTTTTATCTTATTATTGTTATTAGCATCGCGTCTTACTACCCGTTCGGGTTATACGCACTTACGCTAATGTGTAATGGTAGGGTGATTGTATAATGGTAGGGTGATTGTGAGATGAAATGGAGGACCTACAGTTTAACGTGGGATCCGAACCACGGTGGAGGCCTGGAATTCTTCACATTCACAAGATGTCTTGTCAGAGGTGAAGGAAAGGTTTGGTAATCAGATAAATTTATGCCGGGAAACTTTTTATCTTCATTTAAAAAGTTTGTTATCTAATGCCGCTATGCTCATGACAGATATTCAACAACTGTTGATATCACCGTGTGGAGAAAAGTAAACTATATATTTTTACTGGAGCAAGATTTGGTTTCTTTGAAATAAAAACATGATTTGACATTAAAAAAAATTCAAAAACACTGACATTTTCTCGGGTCCCTTTCACTACCACCTTTAAAAAGTAGATAAACATGTGTTCGTTCATTCGTAATGTTTTCGTATGCTCAGTCGAACGTATGAGGAGGGGGGAGAGGGGAACAGTGGACCGGACAGTCCCGTCAATACTTGCTGGACTTGCCACTAGCCCACACTACAAACAAGATTACCGCTGAGGGAGCTTAACTGTTGCCAAATCTCCTCGCTCTCAGCTATGTCTGAAGGTGGTGTGCTGGGGTAAGAAGGAGCTACTGGCAACCTCGACTAACCAGCGTTGCCAAACTTGTCTTATATTATGAAGGGAGATTGATCACACGAAAATGAGCGAATGACAACGCTTATCCCACAGTAGTAACCATGCAGTTACCTCAGAGATGATATCCAGTGTAGTCGCCCCGATAGAACTAGGCGAACCAATGTTGTTCTGAGGTGAGTGTTGACACCTTTCACCTAGAAACATAATCATGTGACGAGCTCTCTAAACCAATCACAAGGTCTCACACTCTCATCGGCGTGGTCCGCTCGACATGGCTTTGAAAACATTCCAGTTATTTTAATCTTATAGATTTGTTTATCTGCTGGGAACTTAAATATTTATTGAAAAATTAGTGGTTTCTAGTTTATGTTGCGAAACATTATGGGCCAACATGCACGTTTCTACTAGTGTGTGAATTTCTGCGTCATTTGAACCGAGAATTCTCGCTTGTTTCGGTGAAGGTGGGAATCAAGATAACCAGGGTAAGCAGAGCTTGTTAAACCTGTACCTGTGATATGTTCTCCCCCATTTGACCAATCATACATATACTCTGTTATACACACCTCACATGTGACTATCAGTGTCGTGTAGTGGAGTGTTGCCAGGGTAAGCAGAGCTTGTTAAACCTGTACCTGTGATATGTTCTTCCCCACTCTGTCCCCATTTGACCAACCATACCTAGGCCCTGCTCTACACACCTCACATGTGACTGTATCAGTGTCATGTAATGGAGTGTTGCCAGGGTAAGCAGAGCTTGTTAAAACTGTACCTGTGATATGTTCTTCCCCACTCTGTCCCCATTTGACCAATCATACATAGACTCTGTTCTACATACCTCACATGAGAATATATTAGTGTCATGTAGTGGAGTGTTGCCAGTGTAAGCAGAGCTTGTTAAAACTGTATCTGTGATATGTTCTCCCCTTCTCTGTCCCCATTTGACCGATCATACATAGACTCTGCTCTACACACCTCACATGTGACTGTATCAGTGTCGTGTATTGGAGTGTTGCCAGTGTAAGCAGAGCTTGTTAAAACTGTACCTGTTATATGTTCTCCCTCCCTCGGTCCCCATTTGACCAATCATACATATACTCTGGTCTGCACACCTCGCATGGGAATGTATCAGTAGAGCTCTGCTTACCCCGGTAACACTCCACGACACGTCATTAAGCTGTACAAGCTGTGTGACCAATATTAACCGAAGCTCTGTTCCTCCGTGTTGAAATGTAATTTCAGCCTCCGCCGTCAAACTAGTCCGGAGCTTGTCCGATGACGGTGTTATGGTCTCAGCACATACCGACTGCAATCATTGGCCCGATCTCCCGCTGATTCACGAGGAGTATAAGTTCTACTTGGTTGATTTACAGTGTGACTGTTCCGTCAGTTTGTTGAACCAGGTGAGTTTTGTTTGTTATCGATTGTCTTCTCAGGGTGTGGTGCAAAGGAACGCAAGCTTCAGTAGCCCTATGGATTCTTTGGTGCTGACTGACAGCTCACAGCTGACGGCTAAAAGCTTTGAAAAGCTTTCAGACCAAATTATATACCCCTACACAGAAAAACAAGTGTTTAGCAGCTGTCACTTCTGACGGTCAAAATTTAGGTATATACCTAAAATTTTACTGTCAGAAGTGACAGCTGCTAAACACATGTTTTTTTCAGATCATATGGTTCGGCGTAGGGATACATAATTTGGTCTGGTAAATTTTTAAAGCTGTCAGTCAGCACCAAAGAAGCCACGGGGCTACTGTATATTAAGATAAAACAAAAAATTAAATAAGCACTGTTCGATACATCGTTTTATTTTTTTTCAGGCGAACGAAATGAAACTTTTCAATTTAAAGACACACTGGCTATTGCTCGATGACCCAAAGTATAACACAACGCCAAATAGATTGACCCTTGATAGGACCGCCTCCCGGCACACGCGCAAGGTCGACTCTGCCCTCGGTGACGATCCGAAGTCATCCGACACTTGCTCCGACATCCCGACAAATAACAAAGAGGAAGCTGATGACAAAGGTGGAGAGCCCTGTTACGACCTATTCTTTGACAACTCTACGATAAACGGAAGACGCAAACGTAGCACAGAGTCGGACGATGATCTCGGCGACGATCTGGCGTCGATCTTCGAGTCGCTGGACGTCCATGTTGGTAGCCAAGTGGTTGTCGGCCGAAGACTATCCGAGAAGAGGTTTCATCTGATAGAGGTCTACAAGAACGGTCCCGCCGACAAGATTAAGACGGGTGTGGTCGGAGTCTGGGAAGGACAGTCCCGGGTTCGAGTCACGGCGGATTACGTGACGTCGAGAAGAAGGGGAGGCGTCGATCGGAAGACGTTACGCGCCGCCGTTGTGGTGAGATTCTCCCTACACTACAGTACACGTTAGATAGAATTAACTCATGGTTCCAATGGTTCGGCTATATCAGTGTCGTGTCGTGGAGTGCTGCCAGGGTAAGCACATCTTGTTAAAACTGTACCTGTGATATGTTCTCCCCCACTCTCTCCCTGTTGTCATATTTTTACATCAGCTAAATATAGATATAAATTCGTAAAGAATTTTTGTTAGAGAATTCAGATGTATTAGACAAAATGGTGGACCAATATCATGTTACTTAGGTGTGTTGAAATAAATAAAAAATTTAATGATTTTTCTTCTTTATTTTTAATTGATTATCTCGAATGTGTGGAATGCCAGGTGGTTCGGATCCCACGTTAAACTGTAGGTCCTCCATTTCATCTCACAATCACCTTACCATTACACATTAGCGTAAGTGCGTACAACCCGAACGGGTAGTAAGACGCGGTGCTAATAATAATAATAATAATAATAATAATAATAATAATAATAATAATAGTAATAATAATAGATTCTCCGTATTTATGTGTTTGCAAAACTAATAATAACATTTATATTTTTGTAAAAATATTATATTAATATACAGCACGCTTTATAGCATTGGTACTCAACTTGGGATACGCGAATACATCTTAAAAGTTACGTACCCTCTTCGGTGGCTGCATGGTCTAAGGTGCTACTCCCACAGTAGACTAGACTGCCGACTACGGGGAGATCGAGGTTCAAAATCTCGGTCGGTTGTGCTGAGAGTGGTTTTCCTAGTAATGGTTTTCCCCACTCTCTATCGTGCAAATGTGGTTACACTTCCTATAAATATATCCTTAGCATCCCTAAAACCATCAGCGTAACTAATATATATATGCGTATAGCCCGAACGGATAGTAATACGGGGTGGTAAAATAAACCTATGATATTATTTGCAGATAACAACCAACTATACCATAGGTCATCTGCTGGACATAGAAAACAAGCACATAGACGGGGTGGTGAGGCTCAACTATAACCTCCTCATTCCCGCCATGGAAATGGTCAACGCGAGGTGAGTCAGGCTATGGCTACACGAGCCGCATCGCGATGTTGTATATAATATTGTCCATCTTGCACGTAATGTTGGAAACAATGACTACAGCGTCACACGTGTCAAAGAAATACCTAGTTTTACAAGTGCTGTGAATAATCACTGGTATAAATCACCGCTCTTTTAAAATCAAGGTTCACTGATCACCGATATCGTAAAACCACTGTTTCGCCCATCCCTACAGCGCTCGGTGGTTATCATGAGAACAAAGCTCGGAAGCTCACTAACATTTATTTCCGGTGGTGGGTGTGGTCACACGGTCCTCGCCGGTGCGGTGCAGGGGTGGGTTGATAACTTCTTGCACTTAATTCGGAGGGATTACTTTTTAATTTCTAAAATAAATAAAGTAGTCTATTGTAATCGAGAACATACTTGACCTCAAGGTTATGATGAATTTTGATGTTTAATTGTTTTCCTTCTAATTTTTTTTAAAAAAAAGTGTCTCTTACAACTATTTCGTAGGTCTGTACAGTTGAAACAGTTTAATAGGTTTGTTTCCAACTTTATAATATCTACAATAAGGTCATACCCGGGAGTGTTATATTAAATTTTTATTGCTTCGTTTCCAAACCTCGTAGAGAGAAGTATTGTGATAGTCAAAGAATCTCGATTTCAAGATTTTGATGAATGTCGACGTTTCATGTATGATCCCATGAAACAAAAAAAAAGCTGTTTTCACAATGCCATCTGTCTGTCTGTCTGTACCTTGGGCTAGAGCCGAAACTATTATACCGATATGGCTAAAACTAGGTATTTTGGGTTTTCATAAGGTCCCTCCAAGTGGTTTTTTTTTTGGGGG
>CABFOV010010719.1:0-15437 GCA_902141375.1 Timema poppense
ATAGAATGTAATGAGGGGGACTGAATAGAGCTTACTCTAGATAAGAATAGGATGTAATTAGGTGGACTAAATAGAACTTGCTCAAGAAAGATAAAAAGTTTTATGAGGGGGCCCGGATATAACTAGCCGTATATAAAAATAGGTGACATACTTTTAAAAGTGCAGATATTAACTTTAGAGTTGCTAATCCCATAGATTAAGTATATAGTTAAATGTAACTGATTAGGTATAAACGCTCCAATACTCGAACAGGTAGGACATGAGGGAAGGCGCTATTCCCCTCCTTTCTGATTTTACAGTGACTGGGAGGTTGGGGTTCTACCATAGCTGGGAATACTGAGCTGTTGTTTACTAAATGCTTTCTCACGCTTCCTTTAATACGCATTTATTCTTAAATAATTTTTACTTTCTCTCTATCTTAGAGGCAGAGAAAGTATGGTGATCGTCATAAAAATCGAACTCGAGATTTTGATGAATCTGGACGTTTCATGACTCCCTGAATCCGAAAAAGGGGTTTTTGAATTTACGTCTGCCTGTACCTCCAACTAGAGCCTAAACTATTTTAACGATCGAGCTAAAACTTGATATCTAGGGTTTTCATAGCGTTGCCCCGAGGTATTTTTGGAATTGGATATTTACCCCTAAAATTAAGGGTAGTTTACTGAAGGGCAAAAAGAGAAAAAGTAGATTTTCTCGAAATTGGCTCTAACGATGTTGATTAAATTTCATTTATAAACATTAATAAATATTCCAAACAAAATGGCTACTCTCAATATTACTCTAAGTGGCTTTAAGGGCTCCGGTATGATGTGTAAATTAACATTTTTATAATATCTCCGAAGCTATTTGAGATATGAAATTACTTAGCATTACAAATATGTATATATATTTATAATACAAATATATTTATTCGAAACATATTTTTATAAAATCAATAACTTTTATATCTATACGCAATTATATATATATATATTTTTTTAACTTTTTGGACATTAAAGTTTTAAGTATTGCAACCGTAAACAAAATCTAACCTGAAATGTTGATGGATGTCAACGTCTCATGGCCCCTCTAACCCTAAAAAATATTCTTTGTAATGCCGTATGTCTGTGTGTCTAATAAAACTTAAAATTAAGAAAGTTTTATAAGGGGCGAAAAGATAAAAAATAGGTTTTCTCAAAATCTGCTCCAACAATTTGGATTAAAATTCGTATCTAGGCGTTGATTAAAATAATAAATAAACTGGCTATTTTCATTTTTCCATGAAAATGAGTTTTAGCGTACTTTATAGAAGCGTTAATTTCCGTATCTCCACGAGATTATTAGAGTACTATTTGAGGTACTAAACAACTTATCATTGCAAAATTGTAGGCTTGGAAATAAAAAACTTTTATTTGACATATATTTTTTATAAAATCAACAGTTTCTTAGATATTTGCAAATATATTGATACAATTTTTTGAGCTTTAGTTGTAAACATATACTACTTAAGACTTAACGCAATAATTATCCAGTGCCATAGAGTAATTAAATATAAGTATCTAAAAAAAAGTATGTTATTTTTCTTTAAACCTCTTAGGATAAATGTTTGTACAGCAATGATATATCTCCATTTTAGACTCAATAGTCAATATTTACATTTTTTATTGGTCAAAATGTATAAAATGAATAATTAAATATAAATGCGATGACTTGAAGATGTGCAACACCTAATAAAATATTAAAATTTTAAACGAAAATCGAAATTTTAATAAAAAGTGTTGACCCTTTTGGACCCAATAATAATCTTTTTTATTGGTCCAAACATACAAATGAGGACATTAATTCTTTAAAAATAAAAATAAAAATTTAAAACAGAAATTTTGATGAATCTTGACGGCAATCTTGCCTTCTTACATTATTCCGTTCAGAAATCTTACGAGTTTATAGAAAGAGAAAGAAAGTTTGTGCGGTGCGCCGTACCATTTATTTTCTTATCTCTTCTCTATTAGTGTAAATTTGGCATTTGCTCTGGATTAATAATAAACTCAGCAGGCCGATATTCTTCCCCGTGCGGAAATGCGACGCCAAGAGTGGGCCACCTTGTAGCAGACATTGAAACATGTGAAAAAGGACGCAGTAGATAGCTTCCCATGTTGTGATTTGGCCCTCGTGATTGTATTTTGAGTAATTTTAGTGTGAAAACTTTTTATCATCAAATCTCTAATTTACGATCAAATTGTTGGAGCCGTAACACCATTAAAGTTATGTTTATTTAACATCAGTTTCCTCTTTTACATAGCTTATAGTATCTATTAGTAATATACATTAGTTTCATGCACCTTCGTGCAGTTTGGCTGCGGAAATAAACAACGTTTACTAGCGTATCTGGTCTGATCTTCATCCCTGGAACGAAATATGAAACGCTGGTCTTAAATCTCATATCTCAGTTTTCAACGTTTATATCACTTACTATCTCGTGGTTTTCAGATGACCAAAAGGGAAATTAGAAGAAAAGAAGAATTTGTAGAGGTGGTGAATGCTGTGAGCAGGAAAAAAATAGGTTACAAAGCTACTGCCAGACTTTTTCACGCAACTCTTAAAGATTGTGTTAAGGTGGAGCTATCAGCTGAAGAGTACGTCGCACCAAATTTTGGTTAAAAACCTACTCTTTAGACAGCAATTGAAAATGTACTTGTTCAATACTGTTTAGAGATGGAAAAAGTTATTTCGGTTTGACTCCCTGACTTGCGTCGAATGGCGGAGGAGCTGGCTATGAGAAAAATTATCCACCCCACACTTTTAATGCAGCATCAGAAAAAGCTGGGCTTAATTGGAAACGTTTGTTATTCGAAGGGCACCCAGAGCTTAGTTTGAGGAAACCCCATAATAAATCTATAATGAGGACTCAAGTTTTCACCAAAGAAGGTGTAGCAGAATTTTTCTCGATTTTGAAACCTGAGATAGAGAAAGTAGATTTTGATTAAACCAGAGTTTAAAGGTTAGACGAGACGGGCGTGTCTCTGGCTCATCACAAAACAACCAAAATCGTGAGAGCTACTAAAGGTAATAAGAGTGTGTATAAAATGTCCTCAGCAGAACGAGGGGCCACAATAACTGTGGTTACTTACATGTCCACGGCTGGCCAGTACATATCACCTTTGATGATTTTCTCTCAGAAGAGGGGGAAACTGAAACTTCTTGATGGTGCATTGGTGGCGTAAATGACTCTTGATGGATATCAGCACCTCTGTTTTCTAAGTGGCTTAAGGGCTTCATCTCCATGGTGAGACCATCAAAGGAGAGCTCTGTAGTTCTAGTTCTCGATGGACATTTCCCCTATACAAGAAACATGGAGGTGATTGATAGGGCTTGCAAGACTGGGATCTCCATTGTATGTCTACGTCCACACTCTACAGACAACCTGAAGCCTTTAAATGTATGTAACCTTCCCGATCACAATGAATACATACTATAACAAAGCCATTGTAAGCTGCTTGGCTAATCATCCCGGCCATATTGTGAGAAAACTAAAAGGTAGTTTTACTGTTTGCAGAGGCTCATATGAAAGCATCGACTGTGACGCCCATTGTCAATGGCTTCTAGAATATCGGCATCATTTCTTTCAGGCCTGAAATTTTTCCGGATGAAGATTTCATCGCCCACAGGCAACATAACAATGAACAAGAAATCGAAGCTCTACCTTCGCATGTTGTAATAAGCCCTAAGGACATCAGGGATGTTCAAGTTAATGAACCAACATTTTTAAACTGGCGTGGTTCAGCTTAATTCATCACACGTACTCCCCATAAAGTCAAATTTCTCGAAGCAGCAGAAGAGAAACTAAAAGTAGATTAGAAAAGTTCACTAAAAAGGCTTCAGCTTGATAAACCCCATTATCTAATCCTAAACCTAAAATTTCAACCTCGTCAGCCTATTCAAGTTCTACCTAGTCTGAACTTAAACCTGGACCATTATCTACTTTCAATCCTTTCCTGCCCTAAGCAATGTGATGGTGTGCCTGTTAGGTTGTCACCAGGCTAGTATTTTAGTTTAAGCAGTAGTGACGTCACGTCCAGACGGCGCCGGCGTAGGATTTCACAGCGTGGCTTGGAGGGTCGTCCGTTAGAGATCGGTCACTTGAACTAACAGGTCACTTGAAGTAGGATTTGATTTGTAGCAAGACTGGGAGGCGGACGTGTTGAGTTCAGAGAGTGGAGCTAAATTAGTCTAGTGGACGAGACCTGTTGGTTGCCGTGCAGAGTGGCCGACGAAGGATTAATATGTACAACACAACAATAATCAAGTTCAGGAAAGCACGATAGAATTTAGTGTGTCTTTCCTGTATGATCCCTGCATTTGACTAAGTGGAAATACGTCACAAAGCAGCGACGATTCGTGAGGGTCAGATGCGTTTTAACTAGGACCTGGTGGTTCAAGGAGTTGGGCACAATGTCTGCAAGATAGAAAAATAGACAAGAAAAAGAAGACCTTCCATAGAGGGACTGACAGTGAAAGTTTTAATGGTCCAGATAAGATTCCTTACGTATCAACGGACAGTGAAGATAGTGAAGATGACACAGAATTTTCCATATTTGGGAAACCCTAGTCAGCAGATAAGATGGGTGAAAAGGTGATTCTATGCACAAATATTTCCAGTGGTTCCATGAATTGTGTTTCTCTAAAAATAACGGGAATATGTTAATTTGTGACATTTGTTTGGAAGGCAAATTTTGGTTGTCTTCTATTTTTGGTAATATAAAAAGGAAAATTATAACTTTAACAATGAAAATTGTAGATTTAATTTTGACAATTATACATAATTTTATTTTATTTGTTTGTTTGCCTTATTATAATAATAAATAAGTTTTCATTGGGTTTTTGAATTTTAGGGGTGTTTTTATTACCATTTGCACACATGCTTTGCAAGGAAAAATGGAGAAGAATTTAGGAACGCTTTTTATTACAATCCAAAAATATTTTTTTTTAATTCTTGACTTAGCTTATTTTTGGATGAATATGGTTTAATTTTAACTCCAACACCTTTTAGAGAAAATCTTAGGCCTCCTAATTGCTTTATGCCAGATCTTAATACCCTACTATACTTAAATACAGGGCCAAAAATCTTAGGGGAGAGTATTGTCATCCCTCAGAAGGTGTTTCATTCAATAGATTTATCAGGTGGTCTTAATAAGTAATTCTAAGCAATCGATTGAGTGCCTAGAAAGTATTTTCTTAAATGTTGACTTACGTTGTGAGACGGAACGATAATTATTATCTAATGTAGAAAAATAGAAAAGCAGCACAAATTGGAGTAATTTGATTATGTTATTGCTGACGTCACCTAGTACAGAGCAGTTATATCTTAATACTAAAATAGCCACATTTATAAATAATTATATAAGTATAGCTATGACGTCAATTGTACTGTACACTGAGATGAATTTTAAAGGTTTATTTATAATTTTAAGTTAAGAAATGTTACCTGATTTCTAACAACTTAGTTTGTCTTTCATTTAGCTTTGTGTAGATAACACATTGGCCTATGTACTGAGTGACGTCACAATCTCAGCCAAACAGATGCATTCCTCTCTCTGACTCTAACATCTATTATCTTTACATTAGGCTATTCTATATTAATATAATCTACTATTTCATATAAAATAGTATAGCTCTAATTTGTTTTCTGTCTAATTTTATCTCCAAGGAAAAATATCAACTTTAAAACCAAGTAGAAACTATAGGAGGTATTATTTCAAATTTAAATATAAAGATACAACATAGGACTGTATTAATGATAACATCGATAAGTCGAAATCTACTTTACAAGTAGGTTTAGGTGATGCGCGCGGGTAAAAAAGTTGATAATTTTTTTTAACCTAGAGCTCAGATGTTAAAACATAACAAAAATAAGATTTTAAAAGTATTTTCTAATGCTTTTAAAACCAATAATTAGATTAAACCTTAAGCGACTACTAAAATCACCGCAAGATGAAAATATATTCTAAAAAATACAAACAATTAATATATTGCTATTTTCTTCCAGGAGACTTCAGGAAAATATTGGACTCCACAGCCCTATTTTAAAAACCAAAGTTCAATTGATAGACCATTATCAATTTAATATGGCCAGTAAATTTTCTTGGGATCCTTTTAAATTACTTAAAATGGCAAAATTGTCTTAAATCTTCTTTTATATCAGAAGATACATTAACATTTTTAAGAAGTGAAATGAGTATTTTTTATTTTTTAAATCTGTTATGAAAGTCATTAACTTTGTATTAAGATTTTTCACTCCTGAAAAGAAGATTGACATGCTTTCACTATCGCTTATGATATTTTTTTTCTTCTTATGTGTTCATAAATAATTCAATGGCAACCTTTCATTATACACCAAAAAGTAATAAAAATAACTAAGATTTCATATCCACATCATCACTTACAACATTGAATTTTTGTCCTGAAATGACACATGTTTACAATCTAAGACGGGAAATGAGTATTCGGAACAAGTTTTGAATATGCTTTTTGTCTTAGATTGTTTTTACACAAAATGTTTCATGAAAATAAAGATGGGAGATTAAATTGAGGCATTGCTTCTTCTTGTAAAAATTGTTATTTTTTCAAGTAAGAGAGAAAGAAGTTAATTAATAATGTAAAGCAATAAGCCGAAATAAATTAGAAGAGTTAAAATCTAACCGATCTATAAAACACATCTAGAGAGAAAATATTGGAACAGTAAAAAAAAAATGCTCTTCGAGATTTTGATTGATGTCAGCGCTTCTTGGCTTCCTGAACATGTAAAAATATTTTTTTGCAATGCCGTTTGCATGTATATTTCTGGGACTATCGCTGCATGAATTTCACTCACCAGCCTAAAACTTGTTATCTAGAGTTTTCTTAAGTTTCCACAAAAAGATTTTTCGGAATAAACTATACAATCATAACGCTAAGGGTATTTTACTCAAACAAAAAAGAATCGATACTCTCAAGATCTAATTTAATGATTTCAGCTAAAGTCCATATACATGCACTGTTCAATATAATAAACAAAATGGCATACTTGTAAATGATACTGAAGATACTTTAAGGGTGTCCAGAAATTCGCGGATGTGGACTGTACCACACTTTTCTATGGCCTAAACTAAGTATAAAACACTCTTTGGTAAACATTATTTTGGCCCTTGGTTTACGAGAAAAATAACGTGAAAGTACAGAAAAATACTTTATTCCACTTTAAGCACAGCATGTTACATCAGCTGTAATATTGTCGAACCTTCACATTAGGTGTTCGAATTTTGCTCCACGTATAGCAATGCATGTTCCGCACGTTTGATGCATGTAGCGTTGCAAGGGTGGTCAACCATGGTGATAGTGGCATGTAACCGTGAGAAGATGTCCTCGACCGACTGCGGTAGATCATCTGGGAAGTAAACAGGTGGTTTTAGGTGAGCCCACAGAAGGAAATATAGTGGTGTGAGGTCTGGTGGCCATTCCACAGGACACTCACACGCCCGATCTTCTTGTGGGGATAGGTGTCATGTAGCAGTCGGCGCACTATTGCTGCATAGTTTTTTGGTGCGCAGTCACACTGAAACCACATATCCTGACACACAGGCAATGAGACATCCTGAAGCAGGCGAGGTAAGATGGTGGCAATTAAGAAACGATAATACTGCTTAATTTAGCCTACCCGGTAACAAATAGGGGCCCCACAACTGTATCCCCAACCATATCGGCCCATACATTGATTCAGAATAGCTGTTAATAGGCATGAACTCGAGTGGTGTTCGGGTTAGCAGGTGCCCACAAATGGTTGTTGTGAGAGTTAGTCATAATATCACGTGTGAAACAAGCTTCATCGGTACACATTATTCAACTGACGAGATCCTGATCCACATCAGGTGGTTGCAGAAGCCACTTGCAGAACATTACACGGTGAGAAAGATCATCTGGCAGCAGATGCTTCATTGCGGCTTAATGGAATGGGTGGTAACCCTGATCCCGCATAGCCAGGTGTACCGACCACTTTGATACGTTCGTTTCCCGCGCAATGTCACGTGTGCTGCATGGTGGTGCCTATTGGACCAGTTAGAACAGAATCCTCCAGATCCGGTTCCATCCTGCATCCACGCGCTGTGCTGGTGCCATGTGACCAGTCTCCCAGCAACTCAGCTCCAACAAGTGAAACACATTTACATTTGGATGCCGGCAGTTGGGATAGCAATAGGCGTACAATCGTAACGCAGGTCCAGCTTGATGCACCCATGGCCATTGCCATGTCCCAATACTCTACGTGTGTGTACTCCACGGCCTATTTGGCACTACTGAGCTCGACTCTTTACCTAGCCCGATGCCTTACCACTAACTTTAATGTATGGCACAGCGTTGCCACAAAACCTCTTTCTTCTGTTTTCAAAATTTTCAAGTAGTTTTTTATCGTGAACAGAGGGTCCTACGTATTTTTAGCAAAGAGTAGTCCAGGCAATTTTCCCGAAGATTTTCTGCAATGGCGGTTTGCAGTGGAGGGATTAAATTGTACAGGTGGCATTTAGATCCTATTATACTTCAAAATACAGTGTGTTAAGAGAGGAGTGGGCTATAAGATGGTGGCGTGGGCCGAGGGAGGTGGAGAGGAAGTAGGAAAGCACGGAGGATATAGGGGAGACAAATGTCGGACCAACCATAACATTATTTTAATTAACTTCTTAATGATAAAAAATTGAAATATAATTTATGAACATAACGGGTTTATAGAGGCTCACATTCATTTGTTTCTTTGCTGCTTATTTTTAGCACTACTTTTTACTACCCGTTCGGGCTATACGCCTATGTACTAATTAAGCTAGTGTGTTAGAGCTATAGAAGGTTAATTTAAAGGAATTGCACTCACATGCGTAGGGGTAGTGGAAAACAATTTTTTTTAAATCTCCCTAAGTACACCCTATCTCCCTGTCATTGGCAGCCTAGTCTATTGTGAGAGTTGCGCGTTGGACCATGCGGCCACCGAAGCAGGTGTTTTTACTACTATTAATATCACTTCTACTAATTAATATTATTACATTTATTATTATCCATTAGATCATTTGAAATTAATCTACAAAAATAATAATTGAAAATTATACATTTTGGGAAATTTTACGGAAAAAATATTGGGAAAATTTTCCATCTCACATCTCTACCATGATATCATAGTATATAAAAATATATTGTATAATATTTGAATATATATATATATGATGTGTATGAATATATACATCTTCTAAGATAGATGATAGATGATATAATAAAACAATTATGATTTTTTCATATTATGCATAAGTAACAATAGTATGGTAAAAATAATAGTATAGGCTCTGTACATCGATTAATAAGATTGGGAAAGGTTCACTTCTTAAATTTCAATAAAATTTAAAGCCAAAATTGAGACACGTGCTATAAACTCGAAGCTGAAATCAAAGATATGTATTTCTATAAATATAGATTTATACATATGTAGTCTTATATGCTAATCTATATTTAGATAATGTATATTAATATATATTCTGGTTTATAAATATATATATATAAGTATATATGTAAATATATATACACACAATTGTGAATATATAAGTATATATATATGTTTATAAATAAATACATATATCTTTAAACAAATACATATATCTTTAAATAAACACATATATATTTAAACACAAATACATAATTTTAAATATATATTTATAAATATTTGTATTTATTTATACATGAATACATATGTTTTATATGATATTTAAATAATAAATATATATTTATAAAAAACGTATTTTAATAAAATATACACCAGTAAAAATATGTATTTACACATATATTTTAATAAAAATCCATATTTATACACATATATACATACTTAATACCACCATTCCTTCACGGGGTAGTCAAGAAACTGTGAATATAGATTTTTTTTAAACTTAGTATTTAATCCATGCTCACTAAATTTCTCCAAACTTCCCTATCCTTGCATACTCCCTTCGCTTCAACAACATCCATAGACCGAGTCACAAATGCTTTTTTATTCTTAAGACTTTTAATGTTTCGCTTTTTTACACATTCATCTACAACATTTAGCCACGTCTTACGTGGCCTATCCTGGGTGTATACCATTACATCGCAAGTCTATTGCATCGCATGTCCATTGCATCGCATGTCCATTACATCACATGTTCACTACATCTCGTTTTAGGAACAAATACAGTGCAGGTCCATCACGTAGCATTTCCCCCACCTCTCCATACACAGCTAGCCCTACTCTGACGTACAACCAATAGGATTGAAGGGGCGTGTATATACAATTACATCGCATGTCCATTACATAGCGTTTTGGGAACAAATACATTGCAGGTCCATCACGTCGCATTTCCCCCACCTCTATAAACCCAGCTAACCCTACTCTGACGTACAACCAATAGGATTGAAGGGGCGTATATATACAATTACATCGCATTACAAATACATCGCATGTCCATTACATCGCCTTTTTGAACAAATCCATTGCAGGTCCATCCCGTCGCATTTCCCCCACCTATCCATACACAGCTAACCCTACTCTGACGTACAACCAATAGGATTGAAGGGGCGTGTATATACAATTACATCGCATTACAAATATATCGCATGTCCATTACATCGCCTTTTTGAACAAATACATTGCAGGTCCAATACGTCGCATTTCTCCACCTCTCTACACACAGCTAACCATATTGGCCAACACGATCCCAACAAGTTGTTTTACAATATAAACGCACTCTTAACTTGTTGAGAATGTTGGCCGACATTTGGAAAAATTGTCTAGATAAATAGGGTATATTTTTAATTTGAAGATAATATTCTCATTTTATTATCTCACATTTGATTTTCGTTGCACCATAGTAATAGGAATCTACAAATTCAAGTCTCCAAGTTTGATTAAGGACATTAAATTTCTAGCAAGTTAGAAACTCTCCCCTTCCCAAACGGATAATTTAAGGTGGTTGAAATACACGAGAGTGGATATGCTAACTTTTGCCCTGTATGGAACAGAATAATACTTTTTAAATCCAACTAACTACTTAACTTCAAGATGAGAGTCGGGTATACTATCCTTGTAATCAGCTTTGCCAACAAGAGGAGTCAGGCACATAATCTTTTAAACCAAACCTACCGTCATAGTGAGAGTGAAACCTCGTTTATTATGTAACAAGTTGGATCCAATATGTTGAAAGACAAGACATGTGGAATAGTAAGCTGTGTTTATTCTAGCCAACTTCTTGGACCAATATCCTGGTTCCTCAACCTTTTTTTTAAGAAGTCTACACATTTCTAACCATGGATAATGACGTATTACTGGCCGTTTCCTCATTTATTTTGATGACAGAAAGTGTACTCTTGCAGAAGAACCAAAACTTAAGAAACTATAGGGCGTTCAAGGTTTTTTTGCTAGACGTCGAATTGAAGGTGTGTACATGGTAATAATGAGTTACCTACATTTGTAAAGTGGAGTTGATAGCTTTGTACACATGTAACATCACAAAGAACAAAATACTTTTGATATAAATCAATTAAGAATCTAGTAGCCGAAGCTATTATTATTTATTCTTTTTAGTGAGGAATTCTCCATCTAGATATCATATTCTGAAAATTGAAAAATGACCACTGAACACGGGTCCCGGGTTCGATTCCCATTTCCAGGTGTAATTTTTCCATTTTCAGAATTTAAATCAATTAGTCTAACTGTATTATCCTTGTTCTATTCCATGATCACAAAATTATGCTAGCCCCAATATTAAAAGTCAAACTAACCTGAGAATAAAACTCATGCTTCACCAAGGTTATACACTCATTCAACTCGATAGCGCACGCGCAGTACCTCCCAACTCGGCAAACATGTTGGGTTGTTCGTTTATTATCTCTAACAAATGATCCAACACAACCCAACTTAACCCAACTGGTTGGCTCTGACCGGCTCGCCCAACACCAACATGTTGGCCAAAATCCCCAACAAATTGGGAGTGCGTTTATGTTGTAACACAACTTATTGGGATCGTGTTGGCCAATATGGTTAGCTGTGTGTAGAGAGGTGGAGAAATGTGACGTGTTGGACCTGCAATCTATTTGTTCAAAAAGGCGATGCAATAGACATGCGATGTATTTGTAATGCAATGTAACTGTATATATACGCCCCTTCAATCCTATTGGTTGTACGTCAGAGTAGGATAAGCTGGGTAAATATAGGTGGGGGAAATGCGACGGGATGGACCTGCAATGTATTTTTTCCTAAAACGCGATGTAATGGACATGCGATATAATATACTTGCGATTTAATGGTGCCCACCCGTAATTTACAGTACTTGAAATTTATTTTATAGCCTTTGCACTGAAATTATAAATACAATAATAACTTATTTAGTATTTGATTATCTTAATAGTACTTTAACTCTTTTGGAGAGTATATTCTTTAGACTTCAACTTCAGCCATTATAATAAAAATAAGAGTTTTTTTTCTGTAGTAAGTATTTATTGATATTTACCATAAGATAAGGGCTGAAATATTAATATTCGTACCCCCTGTCAACAAACATTTTCAACTCAAAGTGTGAATTAAAAATTTTTGATAGGATTTTTTAAATTCACTAAAAACTTGTCCGGAAGAAATAATAATATTAATAAATTATTCTCTGTATTTTTTTAAGAAAATAAAAACGTTCCCCAGGGTATTAAAGCGATCCATTGCGTTATTACCCCTATCAAATCCAATAGTTCTACCAGTGATATTAAGAATGCATCTTCTTTAAAATGGCATTAAATATTTTTTAAATCGGACACAAAATTGAAGTATAAAATTGTCATGGATTATTTTATGGACAGTTTCCAAAAATCTGGGACAAATGCTACTCTATGCCACTCAGCCATTTAATTTGTGAAACAAGCTCTACAAATAATCAATGATAATAATAATAAAAAAGAAGACATCACTGTTGCTTTCCTCCCCATTTCCTGACCCCACCACAATCCCATCTCTGTGTATTTCCCGTCTTGTCGAAGCGCCATGATTTAAATCATCCGAAGATGGTATCTCGTTTCATTTCATATCATCGATTTATATGGCATTCCAGTGCATCCGTTAGCTATAGATAGGAAAAAAAAAAAATCAAGTTTAGTATTTTTTTTTTTAAATTAGAATTTGCAAGGCTATTGAATTCTACCTCACGAATCCCATTTCAACCCAGTTTATGGAAAACCAATATTCTGTGCACGTAAAACATGATATATTTATCAAATGTAAAGATGGAATATATCTAACAAGCAGTTTATTTTACGGCACTATACTACGATGGGTCTTCTGTGACAGACAAGCACCTTATTTAAAAAATATATATTTTCTATTGATTCTATTTTGAAGTCACCTCTTAAGAATGTTCGTCATAGCAGGCCCAACTCAGCTTCCGGCTCACGCGAGATATGGGAGTAAAAAGGAAAAGAAAAGACGTACAATCTGCCAGAAAGGTGTGCAGTGCATTCGTATTTAAATCATTACTTGATATTTTCCGCGGTGACGATGGGGGACAAAGCAACAAAGTTTCTTGTTAATACCTACAGTATGTTTCTATTTTAACAAATGAAGATTAACGCACAGTGCTTATCTGTGAAACTACTCTAAAATGGTCAAAGACGGCCTTTTAAATGCAGTTTTTATAATAATATAATTTTATATTTCAACAAGTTTCAGTGTTAGTAACTTCTTATAAGTCTTTATCTCGATTAATGTTTAGGCAGAGATGATCCACGTACAATAGTGTTCGTGTAAATCTATGATTTCTAGTCAACTGTATCACAGAGTTGATGGCCATATGATGCACACTCTTAGGTATCCGCATGGTCTAAGGTAGAGATTTCTAACTTAAAAAGTCCGAGGGCCACAATTGAATCAACCAGCCCAGCATTATAATTGGCTAATTTTTGTCAAGTTATTAAAAAAATACAGATATTTAATAATTATTTATTATTCTATGGCACTAGGAGCGTGAAAGTTCAATATCGCACTCTATAACTTGAGTTAGTTCTATCCATTTCATCTCATTACACCCTATCCCCAGATAGATCTAGTCCAAATTATCCAGTCTAAATTATTACACCTTATACCTATCCTGAAATTGTTCTATCTAGTCCACCTAATTACATCCTGTCCATATCTTGAGCTAAATCTGTCCAGTCCACCTCATTACACCCTATCGAAACTTGAGCTAGTTTTATCATTACATCCTATCCCTATCTTGAGCTAGTTTCATACAGTATACTTCATTTCAACCTAACCCTATATGTTTAACTAGTTATATCCAGGCCACCTCAATACACCTTATCTCTATCTTGAGCTATTTCTATCCAGGCCACCTCAATACACCCTATCTCTTTGAGATCTATTTTAATGCTATCTGCCCATCTGCGTCTAGGTCTTTCCATTGGTCTCTTCGCATTGGGTTGTACACCGGGAATATTTTACTAAGCACCTTATTTTCAAAAATCTAAACTTATATAAGGTAATAGGCCCCGTTTAACATTCATAGAGAACAACCAGTAAAGTCATTGCTTTGTATATTCTGATTCGTAAATTCCTTAACAACTTACTGACTAAATAATAGCTTGAATTTTTCAACTGAATACTTTTCCTAAGTTTCAATTTAATATCGTTATTGCTAGTTAAAATTTATCCAAAATAAATAGTGAATGCAATAAAATGCGGTAATTTAAACATTTTTAAATTCATATTTACCTAAAACTACTAGTAAAATATACTACCTTTGATAAATCTGTATAATACAGGAGATGTAAGGAAGAAATTAAAAGTTAACGTGTTGGAACTCTTATAATTATTTCCAACGTAATTCAAAATTTTCCATTTCCTGGTTAAAAACATAAATTCCAATACATTGGATTACTGTTCCAAAAGAATTCTTGGGGCTCAAAAAAAAATTATTTTCGACCACATGTGGCCCACCGGCCACCATTTAGAAAACTCTTGCCCATGGTGTTATTCTCGTGTTAAAGGAACCTAATAAAACTCAAGCATTTATGGCTTATTAGCTTGCACGTACTTAAAATTGATGCTTACTTGGTATTAAGGTGAAATAAGATGCCTAGAATTTTTAAGGTGGATTCACACTGGCAGGGCTGTGCGTCAGCTGTGTCGTATCTTTACCATTCATACTGACAGGGCTGTGCGTCAGCTATGTCGTGTCTTTACCATTCACACTGACAGGAATGTGCACCGGCTGTGTCGTGTCTTTACCATTCATACTGACAGGACTGTGCGCCGGCTGTGTCGAGTTTTTACAATTCACACTGACAGGGCTGTGCGTCAGCTGTGTCGAGTCTTTACCATTCACACTGACAGGGCTGTGCATCAGCTGTGTCGTGTATTTACCATTCACAGTGACAGGGCTGTGCGT
>CABFOV010010720.1:0-15434 GCA_902141375.1 Timema poppense
CTGTCACCCAAGTCGCTGCTGCAGTGCAACGAGACAAGAGGAATAAGTAGCCATTGAAAATTTGGTTCTCACTTGATGCATTTTCCTTGTTCCTCTTGACAACTTCGTTCTGCCTCTGACCAAGCTGATCAATCATATACAGCGCCATACTGGCGTGTGCTAATAGTAACATTCTGTCTAGCCACATCTTGTCAGAGACAGAATTAGTGGAGGAACTATGGTGGTAAATAATTTTACAGATTTTTTCTTTCTCCCTTAACCTCAAAATACGCGTTAACGCTTTTTATTAAATTTTGTATCTAGGAATTGTTTAACATTACAAACAAAAGGCTAGTTGACTTTAAAGGTATTGTAAATAAGCGCAAATTTTCAATTATGATCATATCCCCGCATCTATTTGAGACACGAACTCACTTGTAAATTGAAGTAGGGCATACTTTAAAAAATAATAATCTTTTAATTAAAAATATGTTTATAGAACAGATAGTTTCTAAGCTATAGTAAAATATTACAGCTCTTTGTAAAAATAGATTGATTGTTATAATATTTGTTTATTATATAATGTATATATATTATTTCAGACATGCTCTTTGTTGGAGTGTTTCTGCAACAATGTATGTTAACTAGCTATATACATTCTAAAAGTTTGTAATAAAGGTCTCTATTTTAAGATAAAGGTCAGAGAAAGTCTGTGCAGTGCATTAAACCATTATATATATTTTTAACATCATCTAATAACTAACGATAGTTTCAAAGGTAGGTACAAATAGAAAATGCAAAATGCTGCAAACCATATCATAGCTTATTTCATCCTCTTCATTAATGAACATCCTTGATAGGTAGTTAAGGCTCAGTAGGAGCATATTATTTTTATTTTTATCATTATTATTTATATATATAAATAATAAATAAGCTCACTCAGGTTGGTTAAGTAGTGATACATTGATAATTCTAGAGATAAAAAAATGAAGATTTTGAGAACAATAAAAAAGTAAAGAAAAAATAGTTTATCTTTCTTTATTCACTTAAACCTATGCCCTAAATATATATATATACATATATATATATATCATTTCAAGACAATCACACGCACAACACTGGATTATCTACCTTACTGATGTGTATCAATTCTATTTCCGTTAAACTTCTGGAGAGATCATTACCACTGTTTTAATCTTGATTAAATTTTTCAATAAATTTACAATATAATATAATATATATTCAATATATTGTAAATTATTTTCATAGAAAACATATATAATAGGAATTGATTAATTATATACTATTTTTAACAAAATAATAAGTGTTTACCGAAATATACATGGACATAATATCAACCAGTTAGGAAATTTCCACTGCCCATGGTTACACTTAAAATGATCTAGATCTTCATCTGATAGGGAGGTTAAATTTTGAAACTCAACTAGGTGTACTGAGGGCTGAATGAGGTTGTTCTATCACTTGAGATTTAACATTGTGGTTTCCTCATCTCTCTCCACACTTATGTGAATACACATACTTTAACCTACCCCTACTACTCCAACTTTACAGGATGTATTGTGATGTTAAATATACCTTGTCTTAAAACATATGGGTTAAATAAAAGGGGACCGTTTGTTAGTAAGCAAACCTGCTACCGATCGAGTTCAAGAGTCATGACGCTGATTGCGAACTTCTCATCATGATTTGAAACGTAGGCTACGTTAAAAGGGTCAATTTGGGGTGAGTAAAGGGCTTTGAGAGGGGGAGTCACACACACCAGGTGGAAAATCATAGCTCCATAGTTGCCCCCCAGGGTAAAATAAGAGGAGGAGGTGGGGTGAAGCGTTAAGGGATCCTCGCCTACACTACTAAACCTGTACAGTGTACATTCTGGTCTAATTGGAATTACTCCCTCAACGCTCATGGCTGCGTGCTCATTTAGACTTGTCATCGGCAATCAATGTAATTGGGCCAATAGAAATTAAGCATTCACCTTCCTCCCTCCTCATTGTAGTGAGTAATATTGAGCCCCAATCAACGAGAACGGATCTTGTTATGCATTTCTCCCTTGTGGGTAAGCCCACCCAAAGCCAAGCTCTCTGTTCTCCTTGTGTTTTTGAATGCAATTTAAAAGCTACCTAGGGTATTAAAACGTTTAAATACCCGGTAATTGGTGGGTCAATTTAACGGGGATTGTTGGGGTCTTAAGAACGATGCATGTCCCCATTCACTCTTTCCTAGTATATTTTGCTATTTAAGGTGTGGATGCAAGGAACGCGAGGAAAAGTGTTTTTGCAGTTTTTGTAGCAAAACATTTTCTGGCCAAAATAAATCAAATATTACTTAACTACAAACTTGGTTTTAATTTTCTTCATATGGTGAGATCATCATGTTGATGAAAATATGTCATAAGTGTAGCAGCATTATATAAAAAAAAACTTAAATGAAGGGAAAAAGTTTTCATTAAATTCCAGTACACGCTTGAAAATATATTCAACAACTGTTGAGGTCATCATGTGAAGAAAATTAAACTCTATGTTTGTATAGAAGCAGTATTTGATTTATTTTGACCAACAAATGTTTTGCTATAAAAACTGCAAAAACACTGGTATTTTCTCGCATTCCATGTATCAACACATTAAAGGGGAACTGCTTGCTGTTGATTGTTAAGGAGATATTTTTTTAAACAATTTAATAGTTTACCATACTCGCTTCAGTGGTCAAATAATATAAAGCGTCACTCTCCTGTTAGACTAGGTTACTGATAACAAGGAGATTGTGGTTTCGAATCCCATTTGTTTCTTCTGAGTGTGGTTTTTCCTAAAATGGTTTTCCACTCTCCCTTCATGAAAGTGCTCGTAGATTACATATAAAATACTTCATTCCTCATACTTACCTTTTTAGAGAAATGCTTAGGACTATAACCCAAACAAGTAATAAAACTCGCTGATAAAAAAAAAAGTGTACTATTTTGCTGTTTGTTTTACTCGTTTCATAACTCTTATCTGGGCTGTACGTATTTATAATAAATATACCCTTATTTTAGTTATGAGAGGATGAAATAAATGAGTAACAGTCACATTCACTACAATAAACCGGGATACAAACCCTGACCTCCCTGTCACTGATAAGATAAACAAGGTGAGCCTCATATTTTTATGTGCAGATTGGTTTTTATTGATATATCTCATAAACAGATTGATGGTCACGTGTTCTAAGCAATCAAGTTCAGAAAACACTTGATTTCCGGTTATAGAAAAGCTTGAGGCTTGAATCTTGGTTGGGTTCTCTAAAGGGGGAATTATCACTGTGGTTTACCTATTCCTACTTCCAATAATGAGGGTGCACTTTCCATAAACAACAATTCTCATCACTATAATTATATTAAACGTTAGTAGTAATAGTTTAGATTATATGTATTTCTAGCACCGCATCTGGCTACTTGTTTGAACTGAATATTTATATAGGTATACTAACTATACTAATGTGCTAGAGATGAGAAAGATAAAATTTTGAGGATGTGTATTTGCATTTGCGTGGGAAGAGAGCGCAGCCTAAAAATATTTTAGTAAAATACCTTCAATATATCCAATCAGTAGTTTAACCTCGATCTATTGCAAGAGTGACGTATTAGGCCATTTAACCACCAACGTGGCTTATTATATAATAATTAAAATCAATTCAAATGATGAGGCAGGCATAGTGACAAAACTGGCGACACGATTATTTGGCTAGACTCTATTTGTGGGTTGTGGATTAAACCTTACAGGGTGATATTCTCATCAACTTTCAGACAAACGCCAGTGCAGTTTTCTTACAAATCTGATACTTTTTACACACACAAAAAAAGTTTATAGCTTCAAGGTATCGCTTAAAACGGCTGTCCATCGACTTGATTACCTCAATTCAACCCAAAACGTAAATATTAAAACAAAGAATAAATTACGCCAAAGCCACTTGAAAACCATAAATCTAGGGCTCATTTTGTGTTACAGCACAAAATAGCCCGTGACCCCATTGCCTTCCTCCCCATTCGTCAATTGACAAGTTGTTAAAACACATTGCACAATATTTTGCTCGCGTGGAAGCGTGTGTGAGTGTATGTGTGAGGTATAGAAAAATACATCCATTTCTCTCTCACTTTAAAGCGGCCGAGTATGGCCAGGGTTAGTGTAGTAATTATTGTGGTGTCAATTTGACATGCTTTGTGGGATCATATAAGCTAGAAACGGATCCAATATATTAGGGGGTTATATGACTAAATGTCAAGCCCAAACCTTTTAGACTGATCTAAATAAATTATTGGGATCAACGGATAGAAACACAATGCAAAATAAATGTGTTTTTTAAAATCTGAAATAGAGTTAATATATCAATCGGGGTTCCAATCCCGGTTGGGTGTATTGAGGTTGGCTATTAATAAATGGTAATACAGCCTTTCTTCACGCAAATGGGAATACAATTCCTTGTGTGTCAATGCATCGCCTTGTCTCCAAGTGGTAGTGACATGGGCAATGGTATACTGCCTGGCAAGGCACTTTCCATAGTAAGAATACTGGTTTGGAGGAATATTGCGAGTGCGCTCGGGGTAAGACTGAGCAATGGTTTTAGCCGTGTTATACTAGCAAAAATGTGCCAACACCAATCGGTACAGTATCCTTACCGTAAACAGCAAATGCTTTCATTGGTGCGGGTACGATCAAGGTTAGTAACGGGTGTAATCTATATAAAATTATTACAAAAACTGTGAGAGAATAGATCGAGATCGAGATTGGACATCAAGACACCGAACGGAACACATCAATCACCGACTAAAGTGCTTCGGTGGCCTCTTTAAGGCTTTAGTGAAGTGTTTTTTTTTCGGTTAAACGGGGTTCTAAACCTGGCATTGTTTTTAAACTGTTTAAATTTTTCATAAACTTGTGTGAAATTAAACTTAAAAACTTTCGGCCCCTTTCAGTGCCAAAAACTAGTTATCATTTTACTTTGCGTGTTCGGAGAATGGCTAGTGAACGGAGTGCCCACTGGTCGGATACATAAATGCGTGAAAGTGTAAACATCCAAACCAAACACTGCAAAAAGTCTACGGGATTATACATAGATGTAACCGAGGAGGAGGACGACGATGACAGCATGTCTGAGGAGTCCCATGATGGGTGCATGGAACAACAATCCACGGAAAAAAGTACCACAGACTCTCAACATCCTGGGCACTCACAGAACATAAAAGGTAACCAGTGAAAACCAATATTAACCTTCGAACCTGTCTCAACGTTAAAACGTAAGCACCGGACCAAACCTGGAGTAGACGTCCCGGTTTCCAAATTTATCAAGGTAACAAACAAATTCGCTCCACTAGTTAGTGGGCAAGACACCATACCCACACAGGACTCCGATATGAAGTCGACAGACGCCACCAACTATGGTGATGCTCAAACAACAAAAAAGGTAAAAACTCCACCGATAATAATTCCTAACTCGGAGGAATATAACAACATAACAAAACTTCTAAAGACCCATATGAGAGACGAATACAAACTCCACTGCACGGCACAAGGAATTAAAATCATAACAAGCTCCTTAAAAGACTACACCACACTTAAGAAACTCTTGAAAGAAGCAAACCTCGAACATTTTACATATATGATACAGAGGGACAGACCATTCAAGGTAGTGATTAAGGGCCTCCACTCCACCATGCCATGTGAGTCTATAATCTCAGAAATCACCGAAATCGGGTTCAAGCCCATCAACGTGAGGCAACTGTTCACCAAATCCACCCCACAGTTAGCAACACAGAGGCCACTCCCTATATTTGTATCCACTCTAGAGAAAACACAGTCAGTAGCTGAGATATACCAAGTCAGGACCATAAGCCATACCGTTGTGAAGATAGAAGAATACCAAAAATCTGCCAGCTTAATACTCCAGTGCCACGGCTGCCAACGTATTGGCCACTCAAAAAACTACTGCTCCCAAACACCTCGGTGTGTCAAGTGTCTCGGGGAGCACTTGACCACAGAATGCGCCAAAAAAGATAGAACTACGCCGGAACGCTGCGTTAACTGTAAGGGTGAACACGCAGCTAACTATATAAACTGTCCCACTCTTGTTAGAGAGATTGAAAAACGAGACAAACAGTTAACAAAACCTACACAGGGGGTACAAAAGCCAGCGGAGATATCTGCTCCACCAATCCAGGTTGCACAGAGACTTAGGACAATCACCAGAANCCACTCTTGTTAGAGAGATTGAAAAACGAGACAAACAGTTAACAAAACCTACACAGGGGGTACAAAAGCCAGCGGAGATATCTGCTCCACCAATCCAGGTTGCACAGAGACTTAGGACAATCACCAGAACAACGACCACGTACTCTCCCGTGGCCAAGCAGATAACATACGCTGCAGCCATTGTCAACCTACCCAAAAAACCCAACGAGACTAATGCCAATTCTAACGATACTTCTGACCTAAGTGACCTCTTCCAAATATTTAAGGTCATAAATCTTTCAGGCCTCCTTTCACACCTTAAACTATACATGACCCGGTTGAAATCTGCTCCGGACAAAACCACTAAGGCCCTAACTCTTCTAGAAGCTGTCACTGATTTTTACCGCGATGATAATTAATCAAATCCCTCAACCTCAGGACTTCCTTAACATTATGTTTTGGAATGCCAACGGCATAATACACCAGGCCCATGAGTTAGAACAGCTACCGCAAATGTACGGGGTTGGTATTGCCCTCATCTGCGAGACACATTTAACACCATCCAAACGTCTGAGCTTTTACAGATATGACATTCACAGGACAGACAGGCCTACCGGAAGGGATGGGGGAATCGCTGTACTAATAAAGAAAAAACATAAACCACTACCACACAACCATACCGGGTATGGTAAACATAGAATACCCCTTGGTGATAGTCCCCTCACCACTGAGGGAGATAATGTTTACAGCCGTGTATAGGAGCCCTACGGCCCCATTCACCGACCCAGATTTAAACTCCCTGACGGCAAAGACAAATTTATTTACCACTGGAGACCTAAATTCCAAACATATTCTCTGGAACAGCCGTACAGCCAACCAAGCAGGCCGCACCTTAACACAACATGCTACCCAAAATAACTAACTAGTTCTGGCACCGGAGGAACCAACTTTCTACCCCTCCAACTATAGACACCATCCTGATGTACTCAACATCATACTCACGGAACTCAATAAACATCCCGAAGAACTACATACTCTAAATTAGCTAGACTCTGACCACCTCCCGATCTTCTGTAGGTCGCTGATAAGCACTAACATCCGAACTTCCTTCCTCAGAAGAAACACTCCTAGCACGGACTGGCCCAAAGACAAAGCCACCCTGGAAAGAGCTATTCTGGGCGAGTGGGAGGTAAGAACTACCGAAGAGGTGGATCACTCAATTGCTCTTCTGACTGCAACACTCCTTGAGGCCCATCGAACGTCAACTAGCTACGAAACCCCGTTAATCAAGCTAAAGAGAGATCACCCTGACCTAAATCTTTTAATAGTACAAAAGAGGGAAGCAAGACACGACTGGCAGACCTCTCGCTCGCCGAGGCATTGGGCAGTTTAAAATAGACTGAGGGCCCTAGTTCGACGAAGGGCAAAGCAACTAAAACTGATCCAATGGAATGAGTTCGTCTCAGAGACTGTCAACGGAGGGGACAACGTCTGGACTATCACCAAGCGACTAAAAGGCTGCTCCCAAAGATCTAGAACATCGGCCATTCATGGAAGACAGGGGATGACATACATAGCCGAGGAAAAAGCCAAAGCTATAGCGGACTCCCTAAAGGATCAATTTACGGCGAACATTGAGCCTCAAATAGAAGACTTTTCAGCACTGATCAGAGAAGAGGTTAATATATTCTTAGAGGAACCGTTTGAGGAACCACCACCCCCAGTGTCCGGTCCTGAGATTGAACCGGCCATAAGCAAACTGAAAAAAAAATCCCCGGGAGCGGACAAGATTTCAAATGAGATGATCTGCCATGCCCCCGCTACAGTTATCACCCTCCTGACAGCCATTTTCTCCTCAGCATTGAGAAGGGGATATTTTCTAGCGTGTTGGAAATTGGCGGACGTAATCTCCATTCCAAAACCGGGAAAGGACTCAAAATTCCCACAAAACCGGAGGCCAATCAGTCTACTCAGCAGTCTCGGCAAGATCTACGAGAAAATAATACTTGAGAGACTGAAGTTTTTTGCTCACCAACAACGCGTACTACCTGACACACAATTTGGTTTCCGGAGCTGCCACTCCACGGTCCACCCCATCACTAGTCTTGTGAAAGAAACCACGGAAAGCTTTAACCGGAAGTAGACAACACTCGCGGTCCTCATGGACGCGGGAAGGCGCTCGACAAGGTCTAGCATACCGGCATCCTTCGGAAGATGATCTCCTTCAACTTCCCTAAACCATATATACACACAGTAAGGAACTTCCAACGAGGTCGCTGTTTTACAGTCAAAATGGAAGACAAGAAATTGTCCCGGCACAACATCCAAGCGGGAGTCCCGTAGGGGTCCGCACTATCACCATTCCTGTACAGTGTGTATGTCACCAACGTCCCGACTGATCCTAAAGTTAGGGTGAGACTCCTCGCCGATGACACTCTGTTCTTCACAGTTCACCAAAACATCATGTATGCTTTTAATCACATGCAGAGACCTGGACCAGTTCAGTGAATGGCTAGAGAAGTGGAGAATAAGAGTAAATCCAACGAGGTCCACGGCCATCAATATATCCAGAAGGAGGTCCCAGCCACAGGACCAGTTCAGGGTTCTGGGCGAAGCAAATCCCCTACTCGAAGGAACTCAGGTACCTCGGCGTCACTATTTATTCCCGCCTAAATTGGAAATCCCACGTGGATAACACTAAAAAAAGGCGATGGGGATATATGTCCGGAACTTCTTGCTCTTCAAGAGCCAACAGCTTAACACTCAAACAAAATCGCTACTTTACAGAGCTCTAATCCTTCCGATTCTCGTATATGCCTGCGAGGTGTGGAGCTATGCCTCGCCCACCGTGCTAAACCAGCTCCAAGTGGTCCAGAACAGAGTTCTTCGATGCATTCTTGGTGTAAACACAAGAACCAAAAATGCGCTCATCCACGCAGAGACGGGCACAAAGACTCTAAGAGACCTATTCGTGAAACGAGACGCTAGCTTCTACAATAAAAACCTCCTGCTGGAAGATAACGCGATGATAAGAAACCTTGGGCAATACAACCCCCAAGAGACTAGGCTATACAAAAAGCCTAGACTGGAATAGACCCCCACCCAAAAATCAACTTCACAAACTCACAATCACTTATTCATCCTTCACTAAGTGCATAACATAATCTTGTTAATGTTCTCTTTTAGCCCTTCTAGAACTAACACACACCATCCTACACATAGGGCTTGACTACACTTGTGTTTACTATCAAAGTTTACTAGGGCTTTATATAGTTACTTTACAACAGAACACGCTCTCCAACTCACAACTGCCTTCCCAAACTCCATTTGCCTTCCACAATCAATAAACACTTTCACAAAAAGAGGTTATGGTCTGTGACAACAGATCGGTACTCTTAGGTATTAACAAGTCAACTACCTTCTCTGAGGGTCACTTCTGACACTCAGAACTGGTAGACAGGCAAACAAGGAAGGTGTGAGAGAATAGCTTCAGATGACCAAAGATATGACGGACAGTAGAGGTTAAAACTGAAGGAACCATCGGTTGACAAACTGGTGAGAATATGTACCATTGGAACGTGTAATGTTAGAGGAGTATGTGGTAGGGAAAATCAACTGTTAGAGGAGATTGGAAGAAAAATTTTTATTTTGTGTGTATATGAAGACAAGCGGAAAGGGAAAGATGTTTTGATGACGAGTGATGGTATCCTGGCACTGTGATCAGGTAGGGATAAATGGATAAGGGGAAGTTAGGGAGTATGTTTATTCATTTTCCCTATAGCTAAGCTGTTTGTAAGAATATATGAGTTGGTGACATTTAGAATTATATGTTTATATATGAAAATAAGTATTCGTAGAAATGTGCTGGTTGCTAGTCATGCTCCAGTAGAAGGGAAAACGATAATGTGAGAACGGAGTTTTGGAATGAGATCAATAAAGACTTGAATGCATGAGAACCGAATGAAAGAATTATTTTGTTAGGAGATATGAATAGATGGGTATGTACTCAGAGAGGGAATTCAGAAAACGTGTTATGACAGAGTAAATGAGAATGTTAATGAATTAGTGAGTCTCTATTTTTTTTTAAATGTTTATTTGTGTCGAACACATAGTTTAATCACAAATATATTTAGTTGTATACATGGCAAAGGGGCGATTTGAGAACGATGATTGATTTTGTGGTGTATGAGAGACTGAGAAGTTTCGTAAAGAATCCTAGGGCTGCGTATGGTGCTTACTGTGGAACAGATCATTTTCTAATGATTTCAGAAGTTGAATCAGATAGGAATTTTTTAAGGAAGCAGTATAAGAGTAGTAAACCAGTAAGCGTGAATGTGGGAAAGTTGCAGAATAAAAGTGTGAGATCCCAATATGAAAGATGGATTGGCGAAAAATTAGTTTTACAAGAACATGAATGGAATGTCGAAATAAATGCTAATGTTGTTGAAAAAGATTGAACCATAATAAAACCTCGTGTTAAAGTATTCAATAAGAACAAAAGATAATCTGGTAAAAAAAATTTTAGCTCCAGCTCTAGTACATACCGTAATAAATGTACCTAAATAGACTCAATTTAACATTGGCAAGGTACCCCATTCAAACGCCCCTAAAGTGTGGGGGCATGGTATTACTTGCCAGATTGTGTGAATTGTTCAATGTATGTAATGGTATTGCGAACGTTCCTAATGACTGGAAGAATGCCACCATTGTGCCTTTGTATAAAGGCAAAGGCAATAATAGCTAATTTAGGAATTATAGGGCAATTAGTTTGGTGAGTATTCCAGGAAAGTTATTGGGAGAGTTGGGGTGTGCAATGGGATTTAATGCCAGGTAAAGGTTTCATGAACCAGATATTTGCATTGCAACAAGTCAGTGAGAAATTTATGACAGTAGGAAATAAAGTTTGTGCATTTGTTAATCCGGAGAAAGCGTACGATCGGATGAATAGGAGTATATTATTGAATATTCTTAGGGAGTTTTATTGGAAATGGTATTATGACATCAATTAATGGTTCTCATATCTTGTACATATTTAAAACACAAAGCAAAATTGTTGATGATTATTTGTTCATTCTTGTAAATAATAGCACCGATCATACATACATCATAGATAATAAGAAAACAACAAAGTAAATAAATACATTAATGAACATTTAGAAGGCATTGCCTATCTTCTTGCAGGTCAAGGCTCACCTACTAAAATGCCCTATTGAGTGGATAGAACTACTCAAGTCCCAACAAGTTTTATAATGGTGTGGATGCATTGTTAATAAATGCAATTAAGGCTGTGTAGGATAGAAGTAAAGCGTGCGTTAGGGGGAATGGAGATTTGAGCTAATGGTTTGACATAGAACGTGGTTCTAGACAAGGTAGTGGTTTGTCTCCGCCGTGGCTTGTGAGGACGTAGTTTGTGTACAATTGTACAATGAACGTGAATGTGAGAGTGCTGTAATATGCAAATTATGCCATATTAATGGCTAAGGCGGAAAGTGAATTGCAGAATGCATTAAATCGTTTGAGTGTGGCGACATACAGAATGTATCATTGTAAATGTCTTCAAAACTGAGGTATTGGTTTTTAATAAGGACGGTCCAGCACATTATTGTCAACTTAGTATAAATGGAAAACTCAAGTGAAAGATATGGTGTATCAGGGCAGTAAGTTCTGTAAAAAGTAGAAGGATAGATGGTGAAATCGACAGAGGGGTGAATGAATCTCGGGGAGTAGTTGGATGTATGTGGACTATTGCAAATAACGAGGTAGTATCATAAGAGGCAAAGATGGCAGTATATGAAAGTGTGTTAACGCCTATGTCGTATTACGAATGTTAAGAGTGTTTTTTTTCAGGAGAAACATAAGAGAATGTTGAATATGGTTGGAATCAATTTAAGGAGAATAGAAGGTAGCACCAGTTGGAGAAAGACATCCGATTGGCTGAGCGTGTGACGTCACTCAGTATATTAGCCAGTGCTTAAAGCCATGTTCTCATATGATTTTCAGTGAATAATCTCAAGTGATTCATTATTAATGAAAATAAAAATTAAAGGAATCTGTTCATACGTGTCATTTATCATAATGATCATGTTGAGAATGATCAACTACGGTTTCATTGAATCAAATGGCACAATTTGCGGTTTTATTCATACAAATCACTACTTATATTCCAAAGATGTTCAAATTGTCTGTAACAGTCCAATAATAGGCTGGTTTGTTTGTCCTTCAATTTAAATACAATTTTTAAGAAATCTTTTAACAACACAATGTCTGTAAATATCTAGATAAATCTTTACATCTAAATTAAAATTAATTCATTAATTTTTGTACGTATTCACACGGTTTATTTTGTTTTCATTTTACAACACTGATAAATAACCATGAATAAAAGTAGAACTCATTTTCACTTTTAATGAAAGAGTGAAATAATAATTATTGAAATGAAATGGGTGTTTGGACGTTCATTTTGAATTAATTGACAGTTAATCACTGAAAATAACACGTGAGAACATGGCTTATCATTCCCAAGATTTATGGAAGACAAATTAAGTCCTTTCTAAATAATTATTGTTAGAAACTATAATATCACGTTCGGGAACATTTACCATATTAATACACATTTAAAATCCACATCAATAAACTCAATAACTGAATAAATTACACTTGATCTATTAAAATATCTTCAAAATTACTTAAATGCTGGAACTATTGTATTAGAACTGTCAACATTCGATGTGTTTTGAAGTTCTTTAAGTTTTAGTTAACTTTCCATTTAGCCCCACAAATATCAAAGTCACTATCGACAAAATGAATGGACCATATTGGAGAAAAATTTGTATTAATTGTGTCTTTCCTTTTACATTAGAGCCCCATGCACGGAAGATTTCTGAATATTTAGGAAAAGAGTAAAAAGATATATCACTAATTCTTACCTTTGCAGTTTCATTGAATATTTTCACAGAGTGCAAAAGCACATATTGGCATTTTTTGTCTGTTTAAAAACATATGTAATTAAAACTGGGGAAAGTACGCAAATAAATTAGCAAGAAGCCTAAGAGTCTGAGTGTTCAACAATTACTTATATACTATATATTATATTCTATAAAAGAAAATCTATTATAAGCAAAATAATAAATAGTTTGAGAAGAACAATACAACTACATATAGTTAGCATACATATTTACTACTGTAGCTACTATTAAATAATCGTATAGCCTGAAAGGGTAGTAAGACGTTGTGCTAGGTAGTATTACTATTAAATAAATGTAGTAAATACAATGTCTAAATCATTAGTTTTAACATCACTTCTGTATTTTATAGTAATCTATTAAAACAAATATTCGAGTGGTAAACATAATAAAGTAACTAACTATACACGAAAAAGCCACTAACAGGAAAATACACATAAATAAATCATTATAAAGATAAATGAAAGGACCGTCCGAAACACATGGACCGCAAGACATACTACTAACTGTTGTGTACTGGGTGACGTATTTCGTGGCCGACGTAAGCAAGGGCATCATCGAATTCTTCCAAATGGCAATACATATAGATATATAGATATATAAGAAATATATGTGGAGGAACTCACATGGACAGGGTCGGTATTGAATAGGTGCTGAAGGAGTGAGGTTTGATAGGGAATACAATTGGTCAGTGTGAAAGAAGTGTTTTATGGTAGTTTGGATATATTGAGAGGAGTAGTATGATCGAGTGACAAAACAAATATATGAATGTAGATTTTATGGAGCAAAATGAAGAAGTAGGCCATGCAAGACGTGGCTAAATGTTGTAGATGAATATGTGAAAAAGAAAAACAATAAGCGTTCTAAGACTAAAATATCATGTCTGACTCGGTGTGTGGATGTTGTTGAAGCGAAGGAAGTATGCAAGGTTAGGGATTTGTGTAGAAAGTGTGTGTGAAGATGGATTAAGTACGAAGTTATTCTTTTGAGATATAGTCACAGTTTTTTTGCCTACCCCATAAGGGAATGGCGATGTATGTAATGTATAAATATATATATATATTGTATTTTATGTATGTAATGTAATGCAATTTAATGCAATGAAATGCAATGCGATGCGATGTGATGCGACGTGGCGTGGCGTAGTGTAGTGTAGTGTAGTGTAGTGTAGTGTAGTGTAGTGTAGTGTAGTTTTCCTCTATATTCATCATAACCTCATTCCTAACACATTAGTAATTATAAATCGAACGGGTAGTAAGATGCGGTGCTAAATACTATTAACTCCGTTTGCTTGAAACGTTGCAGTCTTACCTTGAAGGAATACACTATGCCTCTATCTTATAAACTATACCACAGTGGAATGATACAAGGTAAGACACCTCACAGGGTGAACGTAAAGTACATGAAATTTTGTGAATTTATTTGAAGCATAGTAAAATTAAAAAGTTTTTAAATCTAGTTTATTTTTACCTAATGTATTTATTATTATAAAGTAATAAAAACATTATTGACATGTCTGTGTGTTCTAGTTATAATACACTTCACCTACTGCTAATATAGATTTTTAGCCAATCAAAAAACACTCATCAATTTTGTTCCATGGATTAAGTTTTCTTTGACTTAAATTAACTACTTATTTAAGTGAAAGATTCATCCAAATTTAAATAACGTACGAATATACTGTATGTTCGGTAAACATTTGATAACGTGCAATTTTAGATTAAATCTTGTAATGTAATTTTTTTTAATTAGCACCCCGTATTACTACCCGTTCTGGTTATAATATTAAGTATTAATTACTCTAATAGATAAGGAATTGAGAAGGTTGAATTTTAGAGGAGATGAACCCAATTTTTCGTGGAGTAAGAGAGTAAAACCATTTAGAAAAACCACCCTCAACTAACACAACTAAGATTCGAACCTCAATCTCCCCGTCATTGGCAGTTTAGTTCAACATGACTAGCGCGTAAGCTAAGTATGCCACCGAGGTGCTTATCGTGTATATAGTTAAAAGAAAAGTTCTAGTTTAAAAATTGTATTCGTAATGGTGGTATTATGAGCAAAGGCGTTGTTGTTAAGCCCGCAGACCAGACCTGTTTTTTTATGTCCTACCAAATTCAACGAAGTAAATACATAAATATTATAAAAACAATAACCTGATTCGAAAATTTTGAAAAATTTGAAGCACAAACCCTGAATTGGTTATCTCAACAACTGTATTAGTATATAATTATATGACTAATATATTGCACTTTTATTCAAGTTCTATGTATTATTT
>CABFOV010010722.1:0-15408 GCA_902141375.1 Timema poppense
TTCAACCTTTTTTTCCCACATTTTTCACGGTTCCTCAAAAAAGGGTCGTTACTTCGAGAGGGACGCTATTCCCGGGGTCGTACAATTGAGAGTTGACTGTATATATAAATATATATATGTATAAACAATATTAAAATATGAATTAAATATAAATGAATCAACAGAGGTAAACATCCGACACCTTTAATAAACTATCAATAATGGGAGGATAGCACGAATCTTAATATTGATTATTTAATTATCTAAATCTAGGGCTTACAACTAAATAGGATAAATTATAGGAAATGCATCCATCTTAGATATTACAGCCTTTAGGTAAAATTACAAATGGGACCTGGCTCCAATTGAGCCAGGCCCGAGTTTGAACATTTTCTCGCTCTCTGAATATAACGGGCTCTGAATGTGAAAGCTGCAAGTGATTCGCAACATTCCAAATACTGAGTTCTTGTCCATCTAGAAAGTTCTATTTCTTCATCGTTAATAAAAATAGTTCGATACAAGAAAACACATTACTATAAAGGCACAATTCAACACAATTTGTTGCTACGAGGCTTTAGGAGTCCAATAATAAAATGGCCTCAAATATTATTAAAATCCACTCGTCCAAAATAAATATGATTTATTAGGACATTCTGGAAGTATTATCTTGAAGACATATTTGTACTTGAAGAAAAGAAGGGTTTTAACTTCTAAATATAAGGGGTACGATTGAGGGAGGTAGCTTAAAGGTATTGCATTATAACCATCATAGAAAAAATAATACGAATCACAAAGGTAAAATCGTAAATAAGAGACTGAATTTAATGTGTATCTTTCAAGAGTTCAAACTCACTCCCTGTCTCAATAAAGATCTAGCCCAATGCAAGTGAAACCCCTTAGATACCTCGCAGAGCGTTTACGGACTATTTGCTGTTCACTAGAAATGTTAACTATTTTATACTCGTATCGGCAGTAGTTTAGGTTCTATTTCAAGCTCGTAATAGACTGAATAGTTGTTTCTAGCAAAATCAAAGTCTGAAAAACCTAAAAAATAAAATAAATAATAAAAATAAATAAATGAAATTAAACTAAAAAGTTTGAAAATTTCACATTCTATTAGTTTGCCATTAATAAACTAACTATAGATAATTTTCTTTTAGTAAAATAAACACATGTTTTTATTAAGATGTAAAATTTTACCTCGATACAAATTTTAAATAAAATATTAGGAGCTTTTTAAAATATATTTAAAATTATTTATGATATAATCAATTACCACTACCCATTTTGAGCCAAATCACTGCAATTGTTTTTAAATAATATAAATTTATAAAGCCAGTCATCAAAAACTTCCCTTAAGTGAACAAATTTTTAAACATAGTTGTTAGAGACATTTTAAAAATAATTCGAATTTTTGAAAATCACTTGCAACTAAACTAAATTTTTGTTATGAATTTTTACACTTATTACCAAGTACCCTATACAGTGCTATTTAAGAGGTCAAACAATCCCTAGATATCCATTCTAAATAATATAGTTGAGGCAATTTTCAAGTAAATTGGAATTAAAAAAATATCACTATTCATTATACTACACTTTACAATCTAGGGTTAAAAAAGTCCTAGAGTATTTTTCTATACTATCCTGATATTATATTTAAACTAAATCCATTAAACCGTTCCAGATCTATGACCATGGATGGACTGGCACACAACACAGAGAGACAAACAGACATACATGGGGACAGACAGAATTGTAAATTAAATTTTTTTTTTTTGTCTGAACTCACATAAAACGCAAATATTATTCATAATCCCGAGGACGAGATTTCTCGCGATTTATTTTATCTTCATATAAGATAGTATGCCCCTTGGTTGACTTAGAATATACGAGTACCATGTCTCACCGAGATGATGCCTTTAGACTGTTTAATTAATCGAGTAAAATTAACCCTGACATGACATCTGAATTATTTGAGAAATATAGATTACTTAGAAATAGATGTACACAGGACGTCCGCAAAGCTAAAACTTCTGTTTATACATAACTTATTATCACATAGCTCCTCGACTAAAGGTTTATGGAAAGATCTTAGACAATTAGGTGTTGAATACAAACGTATTGGTAACAATGAAATCTCCATATTTCCTGATGATCTTAATACTAATTTTGTGAATACTCCCTTTTTAATTGATCATGTTCAAAAAAATAGGACTCTAACTAACATAGCGTCTAAATTCACAAATCATAATAAAGTCAATTAACCGAAACAAAACAAATGCACAAGGATATGACCAAATTCCAATTACATTTATAAAAAAAACTATTTTTTATATTCTAGACCCTATAAGAGATTTTTAATCATTCTCTACAAGTAGGAACTTTTCCATCTTTGTGGAAATCTGCAATAGTGAGGCCTATCCCTAAAACTCTACCACCAACCTCTTCAGTAACAGATTATAGACCTATAAGCATACTTCCAGCGCTATCGAAAGCCTTTGAATATATCGTACACAGAACAAATCTATATCTTCATAAATCATCACAATCTGCTAGACAAATACCAATCTGGGTTTCGACCACATCACAGCGCTACCACAGCACTCATGAATGTAACTGATGATATAAGATTAGCCAAGGGTAGAAGACAGTTGACGCTGTTGGCACTGATAGACTTTAGCAAAGCTTTTGACACCATTAACCACGATATTCTTCTCGCTAAATTACAAACAAACTTTCATTTCTCGGTAGGTTCAGTTCAATGGATGCAGTCATACCTAACTGATCGCTAACAATGTGTCATGATAGGTGACACTCGGTCAACATGGCGTTCAGTGACATCTGGAGTGCCACAAGGTTCGGTCTTTGGTCCTCTTTTTTTCTCAATGTTTATAAATGATCTCCCAAGTTGTTTGCAACATTCTCAACATCATCTATATGCCGATGATTTCCAACTTTAATTTATCATCCTCTCTTTCTCATATCGATAGTGCCGTGGATAATATAAATGCTGACTAAATGCAACACTTAATTGGTCACTACAAAGTGGTATTAATTTAAATCCTAAAAAATCTCAATCTATTGTTATAGGGTCAATAAAATTACTATCCACATCGAGTTTCACATCTGTACAACAAATAAACTTAAATAACAGCCCAATTCAATTTGTGCCGGTTGTTAATAACCTTGGTTTACATATAAATGAAAACCTAACATGGAATAATCATGTGAAACAAATATGTAAAAAAAAAGTGTTCTTTGCCTTACACTCACTTAAGCGCCTGAAAAAATTTATACCAATGAATATTAAATCCCCTCTTATCCACTCTCTTATCCTCCCGCTTTTCGACTATTGTGATGTAGTTTATAATGACCTGACAACTTACCTTGCGGCAAGACTACAGAACACATGTGTTAGATTTACATTAGACCTCCAGTCACGTGATCATATTTCCCCAGACTAAGAAGATAACTTGGCTAAGACTTAAAGAAAGACGAACTCTACACTTGATGACATACATAAAGAAACTATTGACTTCCAACTCCCCACAATACCTTTATTCACGTATTCGCTCACTCAACCCTAATAATAATTTCAACACTCGATCGAAAGATAACTCAATTTTATTCATTCCTATTCATAATTCCAATCATTACTCAAATTATTTCATTGTTTCAGCTTCTCGTTCATGGAATACCCTAACCATCGATGTAAAGAAATTAGAATTGAATGGTTTCAAGTGAAAAGTCGCAAATAAGCTGCGTGTGGAAGCTCATTCTTGATATTGAGAGGGGTGAGACATAATCACACCTTTGTGTGTGTGTGTGTGTGTGTGTGTGCGCGCGCGCGCGCGCGTGGTACGTAATTTTTGTGTATTTTAGCTCTAGTTTTTTCATACTTTTTGTGTGTTTTTATATATATTATTTTGTTATACTTCATTTTAATTGTATTGTTTAAGTGTAAGAAAAGGCAGTAGCCTTAACTTTGCCATTAAAGTCTATTATTATTATTATTATTATTATTATTATTATTATTAGAAAAACTTTTCATCAATCAGCTATCAGTAAACTATGAACTGAATTTGGTAGGAAGATCAGTAAATTTTATATACTAAAGTTACTAAAAGAGTTTTTAAATATTCACACATCAAGTCATGTTATCTGGATCAATCACTTTTGATTGGTATTATCAATACTCGTAAAATAACATTAATGAATGACACAGCAAAGTTTTGTTACTTTTGGTCGCAATGAATTTAGTCTGACTTTTTAAACTGTACTTGCAACAAAAATAAGGGTATACAATTAGGTGAATGTTTGTTTAAAAAACAAATAGCTAAAACTAATATATATTCTAAAAAAAATACCAAATAGGATATTCATTTTGAAGCAAATCTTTGGAGCCATTTTTAAAATAGCTTACAATTTTGAAATATCAATTATCAGTAAACTACTCTTAAGAGTTTTACACCCATAATGAGTAGGGATAAACTAATTATAATGTCAAAAAACCCGAAATACTTTTTTAGAAAGAAATCTCTTAAGTCATTAAAAATATTTTGATTGTTTGAAAAAAAAATCATTAAAAATAAGCAGAAACCAGATTTTATCCCCAAAATAAGTTTACAGTGATTTTTGTCATATAGCACAATCCCCCAGATTTAAATTTAACTATAAATCTTTAGAGCCATTTTCGAGATATTTCAGCTTAAATTTTTTTTCAAGCTATGCTTCAACGAAATACTTTCCAAAAACCAATGATACAGTGAACTTCGTAATTTTATAAAAGTAATAAAACTACCACATTTAACATTGATGTACCATTTATTTTATGGTTTATGTCAATATACGAGTAGTATTATGACCCCAAGATTTTGTGTTAGAAAATCTAAATTTTAAATTTCAACAAAATCCATCGAAATGTTTTGAATTTATGGCCATTGATAAAAGGACAGAGATACAGATTTTAGGACAGACACACTTGAGAAATTCACTATCTTTGTGTGTTCGGGTTCATGTAAACGTAGATATTGATCATAATCTAAAACCGAGTTTTTTCACTATACCAATATATCACTTGATATGAGAAAGTAATAATGTGTTTTATACCCTGTTGAAATCATTTTGATTTAATTTGCAATTATTATTCATAAGAGATATCATAATGTTTTGTGTAAATTACTTTGACTTGTTTGATAGTAAGTGTATTACTAAGTAGCAATTAATAAAACATTGTTTTATAATCCACTTGTTAGTTTTAAAATACATCCTCAAAGCGTTCCATGTTATTATTCTATGAATGTATGTTCTACATAACTAGTGAACATTTTATTTTGGTGCCCCACGTCGTACTACTCGTCCAGGTCGATCGAACCTTTACATTAATTAAAACACTCACCACCGACCTGGCTTCGCACCGTCTGATGGAGCACAAACACACTATGACATCCTCTCCCTTGGATTAAACAACATCGACTGAAACGAGACTCTGGTCAGTGCCTCGCTTGTCATCGAAGCCCTACCCACAACAAACAAGGACTTAACTTGATCAAGATCGTTTCCCGTTCCGCCATCTGGGATATTCTGTAAACTTCGAGTGGTTACTGGACTGACCGCTAAACTTCGAGAGCGCTAGTCATCTCCCTTCTTCTGTTCTTTGTTTCCGCCTTACTTTCCCCCTCCTCTGAGAACATGTGTAGATTGTATTTGCTTTATAATGGCTGGTATAGTTTACCTCGGTACTCATTGCACCACTGGCTTGCACAAAGATGAGGGCGCCGATATAAACTATGGCTAGGAAACTTTATTCTAAATTTTGTTCTGATATAAATAATGGGGAGGGATTCTTTTCTAAATTGTTGTTCGGGTTTACTTTAACATAATCATGTTTTGTAGATGGGTTTTATGGTGGGGTTTGACGTGGATGAACCGCGAGTCAATAATATTCGTTTTAATGAGAAATCATGATTTGCGTTAGTACTCATTGAGTACTTGTGGCGTGCTCTCATCTTCACTCAGTTCACTTAACCGATTACATTGGTATATTTACAAGTTTCTGGGACGTTATTATGCTAATGTATGCACGATTTAATTGCGTGTATTATTGTATATATATATTTACATCAACTCAGGTTATCATGTTTGTTTGTATAGATTCTAACGGCAGCTTATGAAATATATTTATATACTTCAATTTAAATCATATATTTAAATTATCCATTGTTATTTAGGTATAGACTTCAACGGCAATTGTTGAGACATATATTTTAGATTAAATCACTTTATCTTATTATCTTTGTGTCTGCTTTGACAGAATGCATTATTATATATGTATATATTTAAAGTAAATTTTATTGCTTCACAATTTCGTATATATTTCGACAATAATTGCTATCTTATGTATATATTATTAAAAATAAGCCTTCTTGCTTTTTGGATTTGCATACGCTTTTGCAGCGGTCAGTTGGAAGTATTATATCGGTGGTTTTGGATTAACACTTTCGACCTTGGGAATACGGAGTTATCCTATTCATGTTTATAGAAAGGGCTATTGTAAATTCTATTTTAAATAACTAGAGATTTTGTTATTCACCTTTGGCCCAGGGTCGTCCACTCTCTTGAGGAGAGTAAACTAACAACTATTTGTATCATGATATTCTGCCAGATATTTAGGAGAGTTGTATTGGATTTAGAATCTAGAATTTGTTCTTTAGTTATGTCCCCTTTGGGGGGCTTTATATCTGATGTATATTTATGAAGACTAAGTTTAAATCGTCTTGAATTGATGTTTATTGCTAGACGACACATTGTCTCTTTAATGGCACTTTGGGAATATATGATGTATCTTCATTACCTTTATACTTGACTAAATTAAAATAAAACTATCTGTTTTCTCTTGTGACTCTTTGGTTGTTTTTTTTTACCACGCTTCCTGGTTACCTGTGGGTGTCACAAGAGATTGGTACTGTTACTAATTTTTCAAACCCGTGACACTTTTAGAGATAACGGAACCGGTGACTATTAGTACTCTTACCAACCCCCAGGATTCTAGACACATTACGTTATATATTTAGAGGTTATGAACTACTTATTTAGTACCATTGGCAAAGACAAATTAGGAATCCGGTATCTTTGGTTGCAACCTCAGGTTTCTGAGTTCTAAAATTGTCTATAGACCTTTAGAATTAAGTCTAAAAGGAGATGGTGTCAGCTGTGTTGTGATACGAGAATAATTCAAAAGTATGAAAATAAATTATCCCCATGTTGCAAAAAAATAATGATCCTAGTGCTCCCGTTTCTGAGTATAGTAGACTATACGTACGTCTAGCTCTAGATAATATCATCTGTTATGGTTTATATTATAAATTTATTAACAAATAAAATACTTCCATGTTAGAATCTAGATAATATCTTGAATACCTGGAATATTTTACCCATGTGCTCATGTACCGTGCAGTGAATAGAAAGCCTTATTTATTAATAATAATATAATAATATTTAGCACCGCGTCTTACTACTCGTTCGGGCTATACGCTTTGAGTACTACTTACTCTAGTGGATTAGGAATTGTGAAGGTTGAATTAGAGGAAGTGAACCCGCATTTGCGTGGAGGGAGAGTGGAAAACCATTTATTAAAAACCGCCCCAGTTCACCCGACCGAGATTTGAACCTCTATCCCCCCGTCCTCAGCAGTAGAGCTCAACACGACAAGCGCGTTAGCCAACTACGCCACCGAGTCGGGTCCTTATTTATTCATGAGCTAAACTTGTCATGATATCAATAGAAAAAATCCTTGGATAAGTGACTTTTTAGGCGCCTTTAGGTCACGTCAATTATTACAAATATTACAGTTTTTCATTTTATATTAATATTCATGAGCTTCTTTTTATTAAAAAATATTGGAACTATTTTGTGCTTAAATATCATACCAAGAATTTAATAATCACGAATTACACCAATTTGGTAATATTTATATTCGTGGGGCCGGAATAGGGGGGGTTGCTTATAGCTGGAACAGAATAGCACACACACATTATATATGATTCACAGTGTCATAAACGGGTCAATAAGTTCAGTTCATGAACCATTAGTGTTAAAAACAGTTTTTATCAGGCATGCTTTAGTCATTTTTCATTATTTGAAATTTTTAGGTTGGTTTTTTAAAGATTTATAGTAAGTTATAATGAATAAATATATTTATATTGAATATAAATAATTTCTAAATATATATATATATATATATTTATATTCAAACAAACACTAACAGCAACCAAACATCTATCTTCCAAAGCCTACTCTGGGCGACTACTATCAATAGCTGACAGTCGGTAACAAAGTGCATATTAAATAACTACCTTCATTTTTATAAGGATATATCATCCTATATATACGCGCTTGTTACAGTCTAAACAGATTTTATTATTAGATAGGAATGCCTTATGTACAAATAGGGTAGACAGAAGACGTTATTCTATCTATTTTTTATAGTATATATAATTACTCTTTTAAATAAAAAATAGTTCCATTTAACAAATTAAAATGTCTAACAAGTAGGTTGATGTACATAAATTAATAAATAAGTGCAAATAACAATGACCTCAGTTCCTATCATATTGGGAAAAACAGGCAGGGCGTTGTTTCATAACTAATAGTGCTCAGACATGAACCTTCTCACAAATATTCTCTAAACCAAATAAATGAAAGGCATGAAGCCGTTACGTAAATGTACGTTGTTGTCAGGTGACAGTGAAAGAGAGGAAATAAAATATAACTGATTACTAACGCTAGCTTCACAACAGCCAAATGAGCCTTTTATCCATATTCCTATAAATAATAAGTTAATGCCATTAGGAAATACATTCTAGCTTTTTCATATGTGTTAGCATTACAACAGATATTCAAATACTTTACGAACAATGTCATTCTATAAAAGACACAAAATAATATCATGGCTTGTTTCACGCATCTTGAAGACAACTGAATTCCTAACACGTCCTAAAGATACGCGCCCAAAGGGGTTAAATATGATACAAGCTAAGTAATATCACTAGAGTGAACCATCGGTGAGTGATTAAGAGATATTAAATGTAAAAGGAAATAATCTAGTTTAATTAGTTTTCCCCTAATCAACAATAGTAGAAACTGAATATAAACCAACCATAGATAACCTTACCAACAAACTAAATAAAGAATAACCTCACACACTATCCTGAGTGAATAACAGAGATAATAACATGTAAAAGCAAATAAATGAAGTTAATTAGTTTTCCACTAAATATCGAGGATAAACTATGGATATAAATCAACCATAGTTCATCCTTACAAACAATGTAATAAAAGATTACCCTCATACACTATCCCCATTTAAAGGTAATAATTCACAAGACCACTATCCGAGAAATGACACACACAAAATGACTAACACCTTATGATCGTTAAGAAACTCTTAATTCGAGAAATATATAATTTCAATTGCCTAAAGAGAATTTTGAAATGATTGATGTGTTACAAGTTAACTCAAATCGAAACGTGAATTTGCTTACATGATTAGATATCCACATTAAAATATATTGGCCCTCCAAGAGTACCGTACTAACGATGTATCAGGTGTTTTATCAACTTTTCTTAAGGGTGGGTTGTAAACTAATTGACCAGGGAAAAAGGCAGAATAATATGGTACCATGTCCTAGTTCACCCAATCAATATACACTTGTCCTTTGCGAAGTTGTACGTTCGCCAATTTTATTTAAAATAGTTAACTGGGGTGTGTATGACATGACCAATAAATGTGTAGATCTATTTTTAGGTAGAACATCGGTTTGATAAAGTAAGTAAATAAATAAAGTATTTAATCTCTAAGTTTATTGATTTAGGATCCACGGTATAGCGGTCTAAGGCAGAATATAAAAGTGAAAAATAATCATTTTGAGGTGCTCACACCTACGTTTCTTTGTATACAAGTACTTATGTTACTTGGTCTTAATTCCACTTCGTTTAGTCGTTCATTCAAATGATTTAATGCTTTTAGATAATAACGTATAAGATTTATATTTAATTTGTTCCTGTCTAGAGTGGACAAGAGTAATTATAAAAGAAGAGCAAGCATTTCAAAGGTTATTGTTTTTAAGAGAATAACGTCATAATGAATGTATACCATATATCAGAGGACAATGAAGTTACATTTGTTTGTAGAGTAAGTGCCAAACACATTCCTTCCATTTCAAAGCTTCTAACAAATTCAAGATGATAATAATTGCTTCAAAGTGTGATTTAATTAGGAAAAATGGCAAATTTATTGAGGTTTATCAGGGCACATTTAAAGCTGGGCCATTGGAACGATATGCCGTTCATTGAGATAGAACATCTAAAACATGAAATTTGGAATTAAAGTTTTAATTTTTCTCACTTAGAAGTATCAGCACATTTTCAAAAGGAGATGGAAAATTATGTTATGTCTGGTGAGTCAACAGTGGACTTTGATAAGATAATAATTCGCACGATGTTCATAACTGATGAAAGGAATTTTGGTAAGGTCTTTGTCTATATCTATAGTATTTCCACTTTGATAACTCTGTGTTTTGTTAGTTTGATTGGGTTATAATTTTTAAGGAAAGTAAACAAACCTACATATTATATAGAACCCACACATCTCCCTTGACTGCACACTTACCCCTCCCTCAAACATTCCTGACAGAATGAGCCCACGAAGTTTAGGGTTATGACAGCTTCAATATATTAGGACGGTTTAAATTTCCCCAGAAAAATGACATTGGCTCTTACGGTGAACCAACGTCCCAATGATGGACTTTCTTAATAATGGACGCTGACATTGCTAGAGATGCCTATTTACGTATAAAAATCTCTAAACTGCGGACAAATTTGAAAACACCAATCCATGTCAAATATTTCACTGGAGGAATGTCAGGAATGCCATTTTATCGTGTTTAATCTGAGCAGTATTGTCTTTACCTTTCAAGATTTCAGAGGGAGTTTAATCCACCATATATAGGGCTACAGTATAGAAGGCCCACTGTTTAATGTAATTTCATATTGTTCTGTGTATAATGCAGTTTTTAACATTAGTCTACGTATTATATTTATTTAATATTTATAATTATCCTTAGTTAAATAATGCACATTGCAGTAATGAGTTTGTTGAAGTTGACATAGATATATAGATATATTGTATATATATATCTATTATATATATATCTATATATATATATAATATATATATATATATAATATATATATATAGTATATATAGACTACCGATGAAATAATATCATAGATCCTTAAAATGCTGCAAATCACCGAAACTTTATATATAAAGTTTCGGTGATTTGCAGCATTTTAAGGATCTATGATATTATTTCATCGGTTAAATCATAGTGTTTGAACATTATGATATATATATATATATATCATAATGTTCAAACACTTATTTAAAAAAAAAATTCCAAGTAACAGACACTTTACAATGAAGGACATTTTTTGATTCCCAAAAGTTTCTGCAATTACGAGATTTCCCTTTGTAACGAGTTTGACACTTTTAATAACTTGTCCCTTACATAGCTAAGACTTGGCATGTATACCAAAGGAAATTCGAACCTTAGAACGTAAACAAGGATACTTTCTTTAAACCTTAATTATTTTTTAAACTTTAAAATACGTGTCCCTTGAAATCAGTATCTGTGAAATCCAGGAAAATAATAAGCGTACTGAAGGAAACCTTAGGCTTTGCTCAATTCTGGTCTATCTTCTGTTACATTTACACAGGTTTATGTAATTTCACATACATTACAAGCCTTACTGTACCCACGATGTTAAAGTGGCAGCCTATACTGTTCACTACCATAGTACACTCTTTAGTTTATAGTAATTATTTTTTCTACTCAGATAACGCTGTGCATGTGCATTTTGTAATAGGAAAATAAGATTAAAATAGAAAATAATTATACAGAATATTGAGAAAACAGTGTTAACTGATAAATATTAACTGATAAAGATTAAAGATATAAAGATTTTAAGAAACTATTAGGGGAGTGATTAAAAAAGTTTCAATTGAATTTATTTGATTGAAAATATATATTATTCAAATGGGAAAAAAATAATACTTTATAAATATTTAGTAATTCACCGGGAGAGATCTAAATATTAAAATATACATTAAAACATAAAAATATATTAAATTATAGAAAAAATACTATTAAATAAGTTGAGTTATGTTTAAATAATGGAAATTATAATATGGTTAAAAAAGCATTATTAGTAAACAATAATCCCTATATAAGTATTTTTTATAAACCTTCTCCTTTTTGTGGCAGATCGGGATTCTTCTGAATTGATTTCTTTTGGTAAACAAGTTTCAGTGGTTTGCAGCATTTTAAGGATCTATGATATTATTTCATCGGTAGTCTATATATACAATATATAAAACGTGATAGATACATATCGCATTACTTACCATATGATTATATGAATCTAATCATAGTATAGTTATTTCACCAGTTTTCATCATAGTTTGAAAAAAACCATTCAGAATTGACTTGTAAAATTTATAATTATCAGGAAATGATTTAAATCAGGAATAAAAATTACAAATTTGTTTTAAAATCGTACATAAAACTATATATATTCGAATATCAATGCCAACATTTAACTCTAGAATAAATATTTTTAAAGTAGATAAATAAATAAAATTGAATAAAAAATATATTTATTAAATGAATAAATAATGACACTCAATTTCTCATGTTGATGAATCTAGGAGTAAAAAAAAAAAATCTATGGCTACTTAAAGCTATGTTTCCATCAAGGATTATTCTCTTTTTAATCATGGATGTAGTTGGTTATTGGTGTTGCTTTGAATGAGATGGATAGGAAATTGATTTAAACTTGCTAGGATATTGTTATTTTGATTAAACACAGCTAAAGGTTTTTATCGATTTAAATTTTATTCTATAATAATTGATCAGGAACCTAAATGTTCAACTTGATGACTATACTTAGTCAATTTTTATTAGATAATATTTTTTTACCGTTCTAAGAATGTATTTATTTCTGAAAGTGAAAATAAGGATTGAGAGACTGCCAGGAGAAAGATCTTCTTGTTATTAAGATTATTATCTCTGTACTATGAAACTAATAATAAGGGGTTTATTGTAACGAGCACGCTCCAAATGCTCAATGTGATTACTGGACAAATTAAAACACATCAAGTTTGGGTCTATTAAGTAAATTTACAGACAGAGACTTTGATTTCCACGTTTCTTGAGAATCACCCAAATCAAACTTTAGTACAAGGCACAAAGAATGGAGTAAGCAATTATTGCAGGCATGGAAACAACAGATATACATAGACAATACAACATAGAGGTTAGTTTGAGTGTAACGTAGATTTAAATTATAATAAGCATCGGAGAATACCGTAAATATATTATAAAGTATTTATGGTTATCTTAAAGTTTTCTTAAACTCCTACTTGTCAGATTTGGTTGCACGTATTCAAAGATCTCCCTCACTTTACCATAAATATTATCAATCGGTTATAATCCCTTTTTCTAAATAACTTAACAACAAAAATACCTTGCGTGAATATGATTTACAAACAAGATGATTGATTACAAACGAGATTGTCATATCACTTGTAACTAAAATTATTATCCAATATCAATAGTATAACATTGTGGTTACTTAATTTCTATGCAATCATTTCCATCTATTTAATCTTTTATTTTGAATTTATTCTAATACAAATTTAGGTGAAGATATTTTTACGAGATAATACTCACTTTATGTTACATCTAACGTCACTTAGTAATATTAGGCCTACAAATTTAGTATATTTGTGCTTTATTTTATGTATTTTTAATATTTCCTTTGATATTATATTATTTTTTTACAAATAAATGTAGCTTTTAATATTCCTAAACTGAAATATTCGAATTTAAAATTTTGACAGTGGTTAGGTTTTTTGGTGTCCAACAACGTGTGAGAAGGGTGTATCCTAAAAATTTAAGAAAGTGCAACAATAAACGCGTATAGTTAAAATTATCAATTGTTGGATCTTGTGACGGCCGCGTAGTTATGATAATATTCCTAGTCTTGAAACTATGGTTTCTGTACTGATAATGTAAACTCCAGTTAGGGATAAACTGCCTGGCCCAGGAGTTCATCCAGGGACAATCTGACTGACTAGCAGGACAGTCATGTCCGGTATTTAAACAGAGTATGTTGTCAAACTGATTACCTCTAAATGGTCCAAGAACATAGTAGAGTTAGGGTATTTTAAACATTGACATATGCCAAGTATCAAGTATCATTTTTCGTAAATAATTGTTTATGTCAAATTCCATGTTATTAAACTAGTTAATTATAAAATATGAAATATATTTTTTATTATTGAAATGTGTGCTTGTCCCCCATCGAATATGAAATGGCGACTGATGATAACAGCTTAATTTTTATATAACTCGAACATTTAGTGAATTATCTTCTAACCATTGATATTCTGCCATTATAAAAAAAAACACATCAACAATACTTTTAGTTTTAAATAAATTTATTTGTACATAAAACCGTAATCAAGAACTTCACACATAACCCTTCACTCGAAACAATTACTGTCCATTCTCACCCAAAAAATATTTTAACACAAATAAACAGGTTTGTCATTATTTAAGACACATTTATGTTAACAATTTTAAACGTTCGCAAAATAAGAAAAAAGGTAAGGCATAAGGTCGATTGCTTAATATATATAAAGTATATTATGATAAATTTTAAATTATATTTACAAGATTTCTATGTCAATATGTTAAAAGTTTATGAACTAACATTTCACAAATCATACAAATAAGTCCTAAAGTTAGACCTACTAGGAGGATATAAAAAGGAGTCTGCACATGGCCCATCTTAAGGGACTTACGATCCACAGATTTATCCATAGTCATAGCAGACAAGGTCACTTCATATTCATCATCCTGTATCCATTTGATTGGAAAACCCATTTCAACCAAACGTCTGATGTTGATGTTTATCCTGTCTTGAAGAGGTGAGACATAGGGGAAGGGAATACATATGAGTAATAAGAGAGGACAATCTTCCATGATATGGATCAATGGATAGCCATCTTCCTTGTAATCGTTTAGTGATGTATACATTTTAACCAATATATCAGAGTCAACATAGCCCGCCGTTCTGTTGAAGGCAACCGTGTCAAGTGCTGCTTTCATATTAGGTACGAACACAGCCCTATTTAAAAGAGTTTGTACAACTTGATCGTTAGGGTCTGCCTCTTGAATAAAAGACTTTATATCATCACTTAAACCCTCCAATTTTGGTACAGCTATCCAAAGACTGGATTTAAATAATTGTTCCACTGTGTTGATATCAGGGTAGTAATGGGGTTTTGTCAAGTAACTGGTC
>CABFOV010010723.1:0-15408 GCA_902141375.1 Timema poppense
GGTCATTCCGCACTAAACCACCACTCGAGGTCATTCCGCACTAAATCACCACCCGAGGTCATGCCGCACTAAACCACCACCCGAGGTCATTCCGCACTAAACCACCACCCGAGGTCATTCCGCACTAAACCACCACCCGAGGTCATGCCACATTACACCACTACCCAAGGTCATGCCGCACTACACCACCACCCGAGGTCATGCCGCACTACACTGCCACCTGAGGTCATGTCGCACTACACCATCACCCGAGGTCATGCCGCATTACACTGCCACCTGAGGTCATTCCGCACTAAACCACCACCCGGGGTCATGCCGCATTACACTGCCACCTGAGGTCATTCCTCACTAAACCACCACCCGAGGTCATGCCGCACTACACTGCCACCTGAGGTCATGTCGCACTAAACCACCACCCGAGGTCATGCCGCACTAAACCACCACTCGGGGTCATTCCGCACTAAGCCACCACCCGGGGTCATGCCGCATTACACTGCCACCCGAGGTCATGTCGCACTACACCACCACCCAAGATAATGCTGCATTAAACTGCCACCCGAGGTCATGCCACATTACACTGGCACCTGAGGTCATTCCGCACTAAACCACCACTCGGGGTCATTCCGCACTAAACCACCACCCGGGGTCATGCCGCATTANACTGCCACCCGAGGTCATGCCGCATTACACTGGCACCTGAGGTCATTCCGCACTAAACCACCACTCGGGGTCATTCCGCACTAAATCACCACCCGGGGTCATGCCGCATTACACCGCCACCCGTGGTCATGCCGCACTAAACCACCACTCGAGGTCATTCCGCACTAAACCACCACTCGAGGTCATTCCGCACTAAACCACCACTCGAGGTTATTCCGCACTAAACCACCACCCGAGGTCATGCCGCACTACACCGCCACTTGAGGTCATGCCGCACTACACTGCCACCAGAGGTCATGCCGCATTACACCGTCACCTTTGGTCAATTTTGCATTTTCTCACCCGTTTGTTCTGGACCGTGATCTGGCATATATTGGCGGTTGTGTCGATTTACGAAACCATAGACGCAGGTAACTTATTTTCAATCCAAATAACGTTACAAAACAGATCCGTCTGGTCAATGTGCGATGAAGGCATAGTGTCTGCGTATTTCACGCTCTAATCGCAGTCCTCCACGGATAATTCCTAATTTGCAGGGTCAATAGCTCAGATCTTTCTTCATCACTTCACGCGGCGTGTATCTAGAGAGTTCGTTCTCACAAGAGACCCGACGTGTTGATTTACTCGGGCTACACGTGAACATTTCCCTCACTGCCGCGAATTTTCCGGGGTCCACACTGTTGATGGCTGCCCGCGTCTCCTTGTATCTGAAACCAACCCAGTAGTCATTCATTTTGTGTGGCAACTTCGAATCGTGCTGGGATTAAGTGTAGCATGTTGACTGTGGAAACCTTGCCACCATTGCTGCAAATGAACGATATAATTCCACACTTTAAAGCGTGAAGCTATATGGCTGGGTATGATCCCCCTAAGACAGTCTGTCCGCCAGTTTTCTCTCACTCACTCATGAAATATGGCATGGTGTTAGAACATTTTCTCATGGATCTTACTTAGAACATCGCAAAGTAACTTTTTTTAATCGGTCAATAATTAATGAAATAGTCATTTCAAATCAGATAGTGACTTTCCCACCATGCTGTATAAAGTAAAACAGTGAAAGTAGTTTTATTTATTACAATGTGGCTTGCTTTATTCAATATTAAAATTCATCATATTAATAATTATTATTACCATTTTGACATGGATTTATTCATCCCTTCAAAACAATGTGATTGAAGTTATTTTAATAATTAATATTAATAAACAATGACATATACGCATAGTCAATACATAATTTAAATCGACAACATATAATATATTTCCATTGTTTTAAAAATGTATGCACATAAATGTAGATTATTAAATCCTATTGATTTATTAAAATGAAACATTGTATTTCTGTTGCTCAATCACGCCACAAATATTGGAATGGTTGTGCTGACATTTCTCATGGATATAACTTGGACTGACTTCCAGTTAGCAATATAAGTTAATACTAATTATGTCCACCATTTTTTTTAAATAGTAGATATCAACCACTACATTTTAGTTACAGAACAATATTTTTCTAGCCTGTCCAAACCCGAGCAAAAACTGCGTTATAAGCCCTCACTAGAGTATTTGAAAAAAAAAGTCGATATTGGGTCAATAAGGGTCAATACCTCGTATTAAAATTTCATATTCCGTTTAAAATTTTTGACATTTTATTAGGGGTTACACATCTTATGGCTATCACATTTTTATTAAATTACTCATTTATTAATTTAGACTAATAAAAAAATTTAATGTTTACTATTGGGTCTAAAATAATAGAGATAGATCATTGCTGTACAAAAATTTCCCCTGAGAGGTTAAAGAAAAACGAACATAAACTTTTTGAGAGTTTTACTTATCTACATACTCTATGGGATTAGAGAGTTATTGCGTTAAAGCTTAAATAGTATCTCTCTACAACTAAAGCTCACAAAATTGTACCAATATGTTTTCCAATATCTAAGAAACTATTTGTTTCATAAAGATATATTCTAAAGGAAAGTTTTTTCTATTTTTAATAGTACCAAAATTCTGCAATTATATGTTATTTAGTATCTTAAATAGTTGCGGAGATAAGGGAGTTTCTGTTTCTCTAAGGCATTCTAAAATCATGTTCATAGGATAATGCATATAGTCCTTTCGTTTATAACCTTAATCAATGCCTAGATGCAAATTTTAATTATAAACTTTAAAACAGATTTTGAGAAAACTGATATTTACTCTTTTCACCCTTTACCAAACTACTATTAATTTTAAGTTTAAACAGACAAACAGCATTGAAAAAACTACTTTTTAGGTTTCGAGGGGCGAGGGGGGTCATGAAACGTCAACATCCATTAACATCTCAGGTTAGATTTTTTCTTACGGTCACAATACTTTACCTTGGGTGTTCGAAAACTTAAGAAATATATATAAAAACGTTTAGCTTGAAAAGTATTGGTCTTATTAAAATATGTTTCCTATAAAATATTTGTATTATAAATATTCCTACATATTTGCAATGATACGTGGTTTCATATATTAAAAAATGTCATAAAAGTGATAAAAATCAATAGTTAACTCAACAGACCAAACCCATTAAAGTAATTTTGGCGAAAAAATGAGAGTAGGCATTTTGTTTATAATATTGATTAATGCTTCGAAGAGAAATTTAATCAAAGTCATTAAAGCTGATTTTGAAATAATCGATTTTTTTTGTATTTTTATCCTTCAGCAAACTACTTTTAAATTTAGGGTCAGATATCCAAATCCAAAAAACCCTCGGAACAAATCTATGTAAGCCCTAAACAGGTCTACCAAGTTTTAGCCTAATTGTTAAAATAGTTTTGCCCCTACCCCAAAGTATAAACAAAAAGAAAAATGGAAATTAAAAAAAAAGTTTTTTAAATCCGGGCGGGTGTCATAAAATGTCTAAATTCTTCAAAATCTTGAGTTCTTTTTCCGATCACAATACTTTCTCTAACTTTATGAGAATAAGAAAGTAAAAAATTCCATTGAAAGATTTACGTGTTACATAATATGACCATCAATTAGGGTAGCTAAAAACTAGGAAACATATGAGGAGGAAACTTTGTATTGGTTTACTTGCTTAGTCTAATCTTAATTTGTGCATTACATATATTGTGAGCTTGACGTCTAAAATGGTTTTATCTTTGGTATGCGTTGCTTTAAAACGAGGGAACATAAAAATCTAAAAATTAGTATAATTATTTAGGGATACTGACAAAATGGCACCTCAAACCTTTATATCTAATTATATATAAAGATTGTGAGCTTTATGCCAGAGATTACTTAACTACCAGAATAGATAACTTTATAACAAGTTTACCTAGAAAACTCAAGCCTTACATAGGTACGTATTAAAGGATAAATGAGGTGTAAATAGGTTTTTGTTTAACTTTTTTTTAGTTTATATTGGGAGCCTGAAGTCTTAAATCACGTTATCGCTGATTGATGACATTAAAACGATTTCCATGATTCACTCTCAGTACAGAACTGATTTGTTTTCTATCCGGATCACGTCGGAAACTTACCGCATGTATTAAATAAGCTACGAGCCCGCATCGCTTGGTCACGTCCTTCGTGTGTGAGATTGGATTGCTGGTGATGGGGGGAAATCGTGGTTTTCGTACACTACACTGAAACCATATGTCAGAGAGATCTTAACTTACGGACACAGACATTTTGTCAACAATCATTATTATAGAAGATACTGTGTAGTAAGACTAGCAGTTTGATACGTTGTTCGCACTGTTTAAGTGGGATGGACATGGACATGAGAAAAGGCCAATGATTTTATCAGTTTTTATGGCAAACAAAATATTTGTCCAAAATAAAAAAATATATTTTATTCCAATACAAATATAGGGCTCAACTTTTTTCACATGTTGATATCAATCGTTCCTGAATTTCTTCATGAATATGGTGGCATTATCTAACAAACTTTTTAAATGAAGATAAAAAGCTGTGATGAAATTACAGAGCACCCTTAATAGACAAAATCCAGAAATTCAAGAAATGTTGACGTCACCATGTGAAGTAAATTAGATTCTGTGTTTGTACTGGAGCAATATTTTATTTATTTTGGCCGATAAAAAAATGTTCTGACATAAAAATGCAAGAACACTGGCCTTTTCCCGCATCCTCTTCCTTCTCATCACAGAACCAAAACTATGTTAAACTAGATGGTTCAACATCCAACTGCCCACTTTTTGATGGTTCCTTCTTGTACCATTTTGAGCTATCTATGCCAATCACAAAACAATCCTGGGTATTAATAAATTGAGATAAATCAAATATAATGGACAAATTACACAAGTTGGGTGCAAAAACACACGCAGCCAATTAACAAAGAAATGTTTACCAATAAGCAATCAGAAAAACAGAAAAACAAACTAATATACATTTTAACATAAATATTTTGAATAATAGCCATCACAGTTATTAAATAGCCAAAATACATATTACCATATGTTACAGAAACATATTGAATATAAATTATCCTGGTTTTCCAAACATCAAGGATAACCGAGCTATGTTACTAGGATTAGTTTATTTTAAATGTTATGTCACTGGGGGATAAGCACTAGTTTATCCTTTGTTAAAGTTGATATCGCAATGATAATAGTTTCTCTTTAATATAATCTTAAGTTTTTGTATTGATTTTTTATTTAATTTTTCTCGACACCCTATACATAATTCAAATTTTATACCATATCTAGAGTTTTAAATTTTTATAAGACATTTCCTGCCCCCTAGTCTTAATTTACAAAAGTTACAGATTTTTTGGTTATTCTGTGGTGGCATTTTTACAAACTTGACAAATTTAAAAAAAAAATTCCCTCTTGAAAAATATAGCTTATAATTATTTTGGAATAGTTTTAAGCTACTTCCCACCCTTTTTAAGGCCCCTTTCTAATTAGTAAATATTTAAAACATATTTTCGTTATTATATTAATACCTCTATATTCCTGGCAAATCTCAAATTTTTGCCTCACATAAATTATTTTGTAAATTTTACTTATCCTTCCCTTCTTCTCTATTTTCTACATTTAATATTTTCGGTCTTTTAAGTTTATTTGGCGTGGTCTTTATACCTTCTTGCCGAATTTAATTTTCCTGCCACACATAAAGTGGTTATTTAAATTATTTTTTGAAATTGTTGCTAACCTCCCCCATTAAAGCAACTCCTACATATAAATCTCTAGTTTTAAGACGATTCTAGTTGTAGTTATCTAGAGTTACCCTTCAAAATTGTTTACCAAATTTTAATTTTCTATTACTAATAAAAGTATAATTTCTTTCTCCCCTCCCCCGCTTTCCGCGGGTTTCCAATTTCCCAGTTAAAAAAATAAAATTTTCAACCCTTAATATTAATTTGGGGGCATTTTTACCTGCCTGATGAATTTAACTTGTCTGCCACACCAAGAAATATTTGGTATATAGTATTTATTGAAATTTTAAACCCCCATATAGAGTTGTCTGTTTCCCATGTTGCTAACTTTATACTTCATCTAAAAAGTTGTTATTACAGTTATAGTCCTCCCACTTCCCGGAGCCATATTTTGAAATCTCACAATCTTAGATTTTTCTGTTTGTATAGTTAAATATCACTAACTTTCTGCCAAGCAAAATTTCAAGTTTCCAAGCCAAAGTGTTGTGGAAATATGGCGGTGAGTGAATCAGTAAGTCCCACACCTTTCTGAAACACTCCTCCTTCTTAGTGGAAGAAACTTGAAAAAAACTCCAAATGTATTATCTATTTTTAGAAACAACTTTATTTATATTTAAAAGTTATATATCCATTGGTTCAAAATATACATTTGTGAATGTTTAATGACTTTAAAAGAACCTTCCTCTCCTAAGATGTCAGATTTAAAATTTATGACGTATTTGATATTAGCGGGGTCTTTTATTTTCTTGCTATATTTATATTTTCTACAACGGTTAGTAGTTATTTTTATGTGTAACCTCACATTTTCCTTATATATCTTTACTTAATTTCAAAAAATGTAAGGTTACCAGAATTGTATGATTTTTTGTGCTGTCCCTTTACCTTCCTGCCAAATTTTAGTTTTCTTCCTCAACTAAAGAGTATTTTTTGTAGTTTATAAACTCTTTTCCCCAAGACCCAACTATTTCCAGAACCCTATTATGAACTTTCCCGTTTTTAGGTTTTTATGGTAATACGGGTTAATTTCTCCAAATTTCTACTAAATTTAAGATTGACAGTTCATCTGGAGGTTGTTTTTTTTCGTAAAGATCTAATTTCAGATTTACATACATTATAAGAGTTTATATATTTAAAGTCATTCATTAACACTATTGTTGTAAATAAAAGGTTTAAATATTTGGTAAAAGACAGAAGGGTATTCTTATTGTTTTGCGACCAGAACGGGTAGTAAGACGCGATGCTAAATATTATCATTGTTTTGCATTATGGAGCCCATTCTTTTCTTAAATCAATCGAATTAAACAGGCCTAAACTGAATGTTTTATACTACAAAGTTATGAAACGTTATGAACCAAAGTTAGTTGAGTAAATGTGAACTCTGAGGGGTTCCCTGCACCATATGACCCACCACCTAGGAAACAAGAGAGGTGGATTGTGGTTGATGGGTCCTCAGAGTCAAGATGGAGAAATGCGAATGCCCTCTAGCCCTCTGGTACCATCGGGGTGATTGAATTCTCCCACAGGAATGGGAATATAATAGTTGAGTTAGTTTAGTTTAGCTTAAATTAGTAGTTAACATAGATAAATTAGGGACGGGAGGAACTAGTTAAGGGGTAGATTAGGAAATTAAACTGACAAGGGTGGAAGGAAGAGGGAAAACGGAAGTGTGGTGGCTAGAAAGTAGGCGGGGCACCAATTCTGATTGAATGCCTCCCCAGATGGTGGATATGGGGATACCCACCTCTGATGGGTACTTGGTGGACTCGGGAATGAAATCCTAGGAACTGTGGAGGGCCCAAAGGGGGAGGGTGCCGGGGGCGTAATATACCTGGAGAGAAACAAATGGACCTAGGGGTATTTGAATTTCAATTAAATTAAGAGCCATGATCTATGTTGTAATGTTTAAAAGGAAACTCATATTGTAAGTGTAAAAGTAAAGCCCAAATTATGTGGAAAAACATCCCAGATTCAAATTTTGTAATTTTGTAGTTTAGGCCTGTAAACACCGAATTAAAAAACTACAAAGTTGTATTTAAATGATACAAATGGATCGTTTCTATTTTGCTAATCTTTTACAAATATTAAATATAATATATTAAATAAAATATACACATTTTCTAATCTTTGTATCATGACCAAACACTAAAATATTCATTGTTAGGTAGTATATTAAACTTAAGAGCTTCATTTCAAGAGATATATTTGATATTAAATTTATCAAAGCAAAGGAACTTCCAGAGAAAAGAAAGAGTAATCATTTGAACGCATAAAACGTCGAGTAAAATAACAACCTAATATTTAAATTGAACTATCATTTAATAAAAAAATAATCAGAATATTATATCTATATTAAATGAGAAACTCTTTTTGAATGAAAGTTTTAGTAAGAGTTTTATAGGAAGAATAATGTATAACAGCTATAAAAGCTAATAAAACTATTTTCATATGTGATCGCGCGTCAAATGATATTACTATCAGCTGTTACTTAACACTCGTTTGTTATTTTTCTCTCTCCATCCTTGTTAGTCAGGTACGAAGTCAGCCTTAATGCCAAAGGGATTAGAAGGGACAGGGAAGAGCATAATTGAAAGAAAAGGGACACCTTTAGAAAAGTCCATGCTAGTTTTCTTCGAATCCTGTAGAGTAGTCGAGAAATGGAGGATTCCAGACTTTCAACTGTGACCCCTATAAAAACACGGTCGGTACTAGCCAGGATATTCAGTTCTAGTTGTGGATAGATAAGTGAGTGGACCAGCGGGTCCAAGAGTAGACTAGCCTGCTCTGGAGTGGGCCAGCGTGTCCAATGAGAGGCATAGCGTGCCCGGAAGTGAAACAGCGGATCCATTACTCTATTAATGAGGACCATCGCAGTGCGTCATGCACGGGGACAAATGGCGATTTAAGTGTATAGCATTGAAGACGTAGACATTGATTGTTATTATGAATTGCTTTGATAATGAAAATATCTGTGACTGTTTAAAATATTTGAATAGTTATGTGTTTTATTGTTATTAATATATTATCTTAATTTAATTCTAGTTTATATGTCACTAGCTTATTAATTTACAGACTTTTATAACTCTATTATTTAATTTAGTAACGTGTTTAGTTGTAGCTCAATCAGTATTTATGTTGTTTTATTTTTAATAATCAAAACTTGAATATTCCATGTGTATTTTCAATCTTGTTTACTAAGCAGCTTACTCTAATATCCTGAAAAGAGCTAGTGGCTCACGCGGTTACAATATTAATAACTATACAATTATTCCAATAATAGTGATAATAATTAAACTAAATATAGTAAACTATTATCAATGTTGAACTATTTTTGTTTCATTATGATTTAAACCCTCCCTCTGACTATAGACTATACTGTAAGTGACGGAAAGATCTGTGTTCATATCCCAGTGGGTTTTACTGTGGTTGATTTTTGTTAGTTGACCTTCCAGTTTCCCTATATGCAAATGAAATTACATTTCTTCTTTATTAAAATAGTTTAATCTCTTACCCACTAGCGTAGATATTACAAATGCGTAAAACTCTAAAGGGTGATAAGACATGGTAACATAAAATATAACCTTTGACAGCAATAGCAATAAGTGTTTGTTTGTTCTAAATTTTTTGTTTCTTTACCGCCTCTAAATGCGGCCACCTTGGCTAGCGAGAAAGTGTCGCTGGTTGAGAGGCCACAAAGTTTAAAATTCATTGGTTTCTTTCATTTATTGAAAATACCTCTCCTTCTTCTCTGAGTTTATACTCCCTTTCCCCACAGTCACCCTTTGTCTTGTAAATTAGAAATTGGGGAAAGAAATCTATAAACTTATCTCAAGGTAAAAAGAAAAGCTTGCTGCTTGCTTTCAAATTGCATAAAAATTTTTTTTGTGAGCCTATCAAAAAATGACTGTATTTGTAAGAGGAAGAATAGATCTAGAGCCGTTTTCATCAATCGAACTAAAGCTACATATTCACACATTTTATCTTATTAATATAACTCAAATTATAATGTATTAAGGAAAATGTGGTGAGTTGGAAGCCTTCAACTTTATTTTGGTTTGAACCATATTTTAAATTAACGCATCGGATAGTTAATTACTAGCGTTAGAGCTGAAGATCTACTAATAAATGTCTAGTTTATGGAGGAGGTCACACTAAATGCTTGTCAGAATTAGATATATTTAAATCATGATGATATAATGTAGCCCTAATTATGTGGAGGGAGTGTGTGGAAATTTTAAAATAAGATTAGCCTTGATAAGCCAGTTGGGTATTTGAGCCCTGACCTCTCCATCATAGACAAGACATTGTATGATATTGATATTTTATCGATATGTAATCTATGTATTTCTGTTCTTCCAACTAGTATTTGAATATACGTATAAAAACCTTGCAATTGGAGTACTATGAAGATGACTATGATACAGCCATGGTCTAGAATAAGAGGATAGAGGGTAGAGGTGGATCAGGTCCAGACAAAGGTAATAACATAGTGGACAGACAATAGTGAGCTAATTGTTCGGTCACGAAACTACATCCCTAGTCCATGAACAATAAACTTTGTGTTTGCCACACCGTAACAGCCGGTCCAGAACCCAATAATGACAAAGCTACCACTCTGCCCTTACGGACCTTATTAGATCTGTCAAGTGGGGCCAAACAGCTCAGCACTGAAAACGAGGAGGGGGTAAGAGGGGGAGGAGACAAAGTTTCTGAAAACTTAGAGTAACAATTAGTTTCAAAAGGTTCAATTAGAGGCCCTATTTTAGAAGGCGGTGTCGTTGCTAACAAGAATCTCATTCAATGGATAGTGAGCACCATCTTTAGATTCAATAGAGTTTCCTTGGTTCTCATACGAGATAAGTTAACCGTATTACTTTGTAAAACATAGTTCATTATACACGAAATTGACTATGAATTAACATATGGAAATAAATTAAATTAATAAAATTAACACAATGTAAGATATAAAATATTACGGACCAAACACATACAAATTAGAATTAATAAATTAAGATATATATTAAAAAATTTAATATTTATTTGCTTGTCATGAATGTTGCACAAATATCTGGTTCATACATGGGTCATTATAATTGAAGTTGACTGTACATTAATATCTTGAAGCATTAAATATTGTATGCTTCTTTAAGGAAACTAGTGGTTGTGTACCCCGTCAGTTTTTTTTTCTACTTCTAATTTTTTTCTACTTCTAACCTGCAATTTTTTTTAAATTGGAATTTGGTATGTTTATCCGTATGTAGCTCAATCACGCCCAAACAACTGTATATATTGCTCTGCTTAAATTTAATATGAACGTCCGTTTAACTCTATAGGCTAATTACAAATTGCATCCAACATTTTGTTTCGAGTTGGCCTCTACGAAACAACACTTTTGTTCTATGTCATATCATCTACTTATCTGATTTTTATTGGACAAACTTTTAAAGGCTCTTATATAAATACTATACATTACAACTATCTTGAAGAAAAATGGCACATAATACTTGTAATGTTTAAAAGAGCTAGCCTGATATATTAATATTTCTACACCACCAATAAGGTGATATTTGATAAAACGATTGAATTGGGTCCAAGTTTGCTGTTTTGTATTATAATAATTAAAAAAGGGTGATGTCTTATTTTATAAACTAAAAGTTCTAGTGTTTTATAGTTATTTTTATTTTAAGTAGATATACAGTTTCTTGCTAGATATTTTACACGTTGTAGATTTAAAAAAAAAGCCTGACTATTACTTTATATGCATGATAATTCCCGACACGTGAAATTTAGAACACAGATTAAGACGTCATGGACTCCACCTACACGGCTCCTCGTCAGGAAGTGAAGAGATGCGTACCCTGAAAGGGTATATCAAGCGATATTTATTTCCTTCTCGAAGCTTCCCAAAAGAAAAAAGGTGTGGTCATCCAGGTGCGTTTCTGTCCACAAAACTGCGTTGTCTTTTTAAACAAAGACGTAGAAGGATGTCGCCATACCTAGCAACTTAACAACTTAGCATAAGTAAATCTTACTACCCGCTCTCATTTAAAATATCGCAATTTTGAGTAAATATGTAAATAATAAATTATTGAGATGAATAATTCTATTGAATTACAGCACCCCCCTAATTGTTGGAAAGATTGAATGTAAGTTATATCTAACAGCAATAACATAATGTACAAGTTTACTACAAAATGCACTTGAAATTGAATACACAGAACAAAATCACGTTTACAAATAATTGTTGCTAGTCTAGTCAAGGTTTTCCCTTGATCATACTTTCTTTCTTGAAGATCATTTGTTACATACATCAACTAAATAGGAAAAAATATTTGTTTTACAGTGTCACACCAATAATAATTATTTGTTTTCTTTATTATTGTTTGTATTTAATATCATTATTTAGAGAATCTTAGTTCTAAAATATTTAATTAAAGTTATATTATATTAACTAAATACAATATACTTGACATATTTAATGTAATATGTTATACAATTTAGATAACACTTGATTTAATTGTTTTAATACTATATCATCCTATTAAACATTTTATTAATACTCAATGTTTAAAATTATCTATTTTAATATTCATTGATCGATCCTCCTTAATACCATAGCAATTATCCCTTGTTCTTTAACAATGTTTTAGTTAAATAAATATGATTTTAATTAAATTAACTTTACCTTATTTTTTAAGAAGACTTTAATTAAATCAGTCTTTTTACAGTTATATTTATTTTATAGGTCTAAGATAAAATCTTTAATATTCTTCTTAACTTCACAGTTAAATACTCTTATTTAATTTTGTTATTAATTTTATTGTTTTAATTTGTTTGCAAGACACGCCAGAAAATCTCATCAGATAACTTTAATTCCTTCCCTGTTATAGGTTTAAACAAATGAATTATGTCGACTATTACCTTACCTTTCTTCAATGACGGAGACTCACCTAAATAGAGTTTATGGGGCAATCCCTCCCATATATATATTATATATATTAAACGACGTAACTCACCTTAACTGGTGTATATTGGATCAACGACGAGTACTTGACCTTCAACTGGTGGACCTTCCACGAAGACTAGATATTAGATCTACGACTATAATTCATACCACTCGCATACCTACCTATCCACACTAAGTGAATTTAAAACATAACCTGCTTTTCTTTAGTAGATACCTTGTATTTATGATGATACTTTCCATGAACGTTCATTACTGGGTGTCGTAAACAAATTCATTTAGTTCATATCGATCACGTAGATCGGTCATATATGTTTTTAATTAACTTTGTATCAAATATTCTTAATACTCTTTCCATTCCTTGGCCTATAACATTTCATATAAACTTAAATATTTTTTATTAGTTACATAATTTGACCCTTTTTTGATACAGAATTTAAATTAAATCTTTAAAATTTCCCGATTGATACTAATGAGTCGATCTTTTGAATATTATTACCCTTAAGATACTTTTAATAAATTACACTACTTTCCTATGATTCATTTTGAGAAATTATTATTATTATTTATTTAAACACATCTTGTCTAATAAAGATGACACAACTTAATATAGTAACATTGAAATGCTTCCTTGTTAATACATTATTAATACAACATAAAGAATTCAATATTCATCCTCCTTGTCTAATAAATTAATTAGTAATAAATTACTAAAAATATAATTCAATAGTCATAAAACCTTTAATTAGTTCATTTATTAGCCGTTTTTCATTAAAATTATATTTAAAATTTTACAATATTAATCATATAATTTAAAATGAATACATAAAAAAACACTTTATTTTCTATTACAATATGGCTAGAGAAAGAGAGATTGTGTGAGAGAAAGAAGGAAGTTTATCATTGTTGATTTCATTTTGAAAAAAATACTAGGTAACTTACCGGCTAATATAGTTGTTTACTTCAGACTAACTTATTTGTCAAAGGAACCCTTTTCTCTGAGGATTAAATATCACTGACAAGGGTTGTTCTCCGTCTCTTATTTTCTTTATCTGTTTTTTTTTGTAACATAATATTTTCTTAGGAAATATACAAGTTATCTTGTAACAATAAACCTGATAAGTATTTCAATTACAAGAATTGCGTTTTTTTTTACAGGGCTCTGGTTTGAATCTGAACACCTTTGGATTTGACTTTTGGCTATGATTACAAGTTAAAATGATATGAAACTTTCTTTATTTTGTCATTACAATAAAATTATTTTCACATAGCTACAAATATCTTCTTGGAAGTTTCCTAAAGCAACGGTCCTTTCTCTAACTTTAGTCGATGTCACTGTCGGTTAACTCAATGACTTGTCTAACAATTTGTTTGACCGTTTTGTCCCGTTTCTTCACGGACAATAACATGAGGTTGAGAGAATATCTACTCATTTGTTGCGGGTGTTATAGTTTTTCAAGGTCAATTCCTATCAGCTGATTTCTAGGTTGATTACCATTACCTGTAAATTCTTTTCTTTAAATTACGTTTATTCTATCCCCTGGTGATCTATAAAAACCTTCCTTGTAATTAGGAATAGAATAATTTCCCTTTTGACTAGGATCAGTGTAATTATGATTAGAATTGTTTCCCTGATTATTGGAAATTTCCCAAATTCGAGTTCTTGACTCCTGATTCGGTCTCTGGATAGGTTTTTCCTGGTTATTTCTACTATCCCTATTTAATTGGTTTCCTCCATTTTGAAATGAGCTATCTTGCATGTGTGGCCTGTTAACTTTCTCTCCTAAAGTACTCATAAAATATTTCTAAAATTTCTCTTATTTCAACACTAGTTTTTACTCTAGCAGCTATAAGAGCATCTTGTATTTCACGTGGAAAGTGATGCAATAACTGATTTACTATTCGTTCTCCATCAATAGGGATGTCCAAACTCCCTGCCTGCATGGCATATCTATTGTAATATTTCACATAGGCCCTCGATATGGATCATACCGGCCTGTAAAAATATCATTTACTAATTTGTTCGGCTTATAAACGGACCAAACGGACCAAAATCTTTTACTAAAGGGTATCTTTATTGCTTCATAGGATGTATAGTCAGCCTCGTGACTATTCATCCATACTTCAGCTTCACCTACTAAGTTTGAATTAAAAAATAATATTTTTTGTGCTTCGGGGAGTTTACTATTTTCAAATGTATAATCAATTTCGTTCAAAAATTGTACAGCATGCACCTTATCATTATTTCCAGTGAAGGTGGGTACAGAGTCCATTAATTGACTCTGAATGCTTGTACTGGGTAATATCAAGGCACCAATGGTAGTTAGCGTCCCTTTTTCTAATACTTCATCATATTTTGACTTAGCCTGTTCTATCTTTTGTCGCATTTGTTTGACTGTTTGTGACGTCTTGTCCACAGTCTCAGTCAGGTTGTCCTTAAATTTGTCCACAGTTTCAGTCAGGTTGTCTTTAAATTTGTCCAATTGGTGGTCAACTATTTACTCTATGTGAACATCTGATACTGTGTGTCCATCAAAGAGGTCATTTTGGAATCTAAGGTTAGTAGGGGGAAAAGGGTCATACCATTACACAAAGAGCCAATTAAGTCGAACAATGGGGCTCTTAATTGACTAGTGGGATG
>CABFOV010010724.1:0-15407 GCA_902141375.1 Timema poppense
TAATATTTAGGTATAGTGTCTTTAATGCAAGTTCTTTTTTCACTTTGGCAAGGGCGCCATCTATGAGAGATCGTTTCAACCCCTATCTCGTAGTAGGGGGTCGCGGTGGCTCAGAGGGCTAGTTTTCCGAGACGGTCACCTGATTGTCTTGAATGTAACAGGCTATTTAGTACCTCTAATAATGCTTTTTTACGCGTCAGTTCCAAATAGCTGTATCCCCGCATTCATTGATAACCGAACACATGTTTATATAAGCTTTTTCTAAGAATAATCAACACTACAGCTCCCAAAAATATTTACTATTCCTGTTGAAACATCCTGTATAAATGTGTGCGAGGCTCTCGAGAAGAAGGAAAAGCTTAACTTGAATGTTTCCAGTCATACTCGAATGGCTTAACAATTTTTCTATAAAATATCATTCAGACCATTTTATAATCCTATCTAGGTGCTATTAATATAAATAATTGCTAATGTTTATTTACTGTCTAATGCTAGTATATGTTTGTTGCAGCGCCCCCCGGCCCTCGTATGCACCATGAGCTAGAGTCATTCCCTCACAGCCCGGCACCACTCTAGAGGAGACATGAGTTGCCAGGTATGTGAATCTATATTCGATCTTACTGCGGACTTTGGAGAAATAAACAAACATTATAAATGTTTTCGTTATGACTGGTTATTTTCAGTTATTAATTAATTAGGTTTAGGTTTTATATCATTTAGATAACTAGTAATAACTACTATGAATATTTTAATCACAGGCATCTAATTATTTGCATCGAAGAATAAGCTTTTCAGAATAAAAACACAAAGCTATATCAGAATGCATAGATACACAACTACACAATTTATTTACATATGTCCTCGGTCCCGTCAAAGATTTATCTGATTACCAAACCCTTCCTTCACCTCTGACAAGACATCTTGTGAATGTGAGGAATGCCAGGCCACCACCGTGGTTCGGATTCCACGTTAAACTGTAGGTCCTCCATTTCATCTCACAATCAACCTACCATTACACATTAGCGTAAGTGCGTATAACCCGAACGGGTAGTAAGACGCGGTGCTAATAATAATAATAATATTTACATATGGCATATACACTATCTCAACTGTCAAATACTAGTACAGTAAATTCTAAATAATCCGACCTAAACGGGACAGACAGGTGGTCGGATTATTGAAATGTCAGTTAATACGGAAACTAGTGAAAGAGGAAGGGAACGGGCAAAGAAACAAATCCAAATTACTGTAAATAGTAGTGCAGAATCGGTATGAAATAAGTACTTTTTAAATACCATTCCTTCTTAGTGTATACGGCATATAAACAAGAACGATTCAATAAGTTGGTCCGTCCCTTTTCACTGAATGCCAAACAAAGCACAATTTAAAATATTTCATAAATAGGTTTTTATCATTTTTACCAACATAAGCAAAAGAAACCAAACGAGTGAGAGTAACACTAGAGTTGGCATTGCTATATAATTTAGATCCCCATCTTCCCACTCGACAAGATGATGTTATGATACTGTTTTGGACCCCTCTCATATATTCACAAAGTCATGAATGAAGTGTATGTTTCTTAAAATAATTGTATGTAAAATATCCTTTTAGTACTTCATCTATGGAGAATCACACGCTTTTAGAAATAATTTTATTACACTACGTTTTAAAACTTTTTTCTTCAAAAGATCAACTCCGTTGTAATTAGAAAAATCATGTGACATGCTGGCTCCCTCCACCCAATAGGATGCCAGCCTTCACAACATCAGGTTGCCAGAAATTTTTCTATCGAACCAAAGATCGGTATCTAATCCGAGATCAAACCAGAGAAAATATCCAATCTGAGATCGAACCAAAGACTATCCAATTCGAGATCGAACCAGGGACTACGTACTATTCAATCAGAGATCGAACCAGATAAAATGATCCAATCCGAGATCGAACCAGAAAAAACGATCCAGTCTGAGATCGAACCAGAGACTATGTAGAATTATCTCTAAACGAAAAATAAGGGTTGTTTTAAGCACATCCCACCAAAATTCTTCAATCTAGGAGGTAGTAAAAAGACATTTAAATTTCGGATGATTTAAATGTAGAATTAACAGTAACTTTGATTAAACTTTTAAGTTTAAAATTTAAGTAAAAATTTAATACAAGTTTAAGAACCATAATTATTATATAACTGTGATAATAACTTAAGTAACTAATTACTATGTAATTGTAAATATTAATAATATGTAATAATCAATCCGTATTTAGCCATGGTAAGAAAATATTTAAAATAGAAATTGTAGGTAAACATTCAGAAGGCACAAATTCAGAGAAGTGGAATTTATTCTTTTTTTCAAAAAGATGGTAATGCGTGTTTTGTCAAGATACACACGGTCCCCTATATCCCCACTACAAATCTTCAGGTAAACATCTATTGTCTGAAAACAAGAGAGTTGCTCAAGGACATACTCGAAAGGATGATGAAATAAAAGATATGATTTTTTTAGTAAGAGTCGAACTCGAAATAAATTTAATTGGCGCCCAACGCGGGGCATTAAAAATCCATAACATTATAATTGGTGCCCAATCGCGGGGCATCATAGGTATCAATAAAAACCATATATCTGTAATTGGTGTCCATAGCTGGTCGATATCTTTATAGTGATTAGTTTCAAACTATTGATTTCGATATGATGGATGATAATAATCGAAAGGATAAGATGGTTTGAAATATGTAATTTGCGTTAGGGAAGTACTAATCATACTTCTTATACGTTAATGCATAATGTTTAGGTCGAGGTTTCTTCTTCTTAGCAGGACGACTAGTTTTGTTGAGTCTAGCCTTCTTATCACGACGTTAAGGTTCAGTATCAACCGGCTCTGCAGATGGAGTGATTCCGGTATCCGCCTCTTATTGACTGCTGCAGAAAGTTCACAGTTCGAAATAAATATACTTTATGTATTCATTAATCATGGTAAGGATATGAAGAGAATGAATATCCATTCTCCTATTGTTTAGCACTACACTCTTTCTTAAACCACAAACGTTCCGCCAATTCAGACTTAAAATAATTCTGAAATCATACCTCAAGGAGTTTTAACTTTTTCAATAGCACAAGTGAATATCGTACCGTTATGACTAGTACACTTTCCCGCACTGCTTGAGTTTTAAGTTTTCTCAGCATACGGAATCATAGATTTTCCAACTCAATAAAGTTGTAATCATCCACTGTCAATAGTTAAATTTGAAGACAAGTTATCTTCTCCACTCCTTTAGTATAAATCACAGGTCTTGGTGTAAATAGTTTTATTTTAAATGTGAGGAACTCATAATAGGACTGAGTTTAGCGTAAAGCACATCCCCACTCTCCCAGTTACGTACGTTATAATGCGTAGTCATCCAATCAACATTACTTATGTTCCATGAGAAGAGAAAACCAATTTAGAACGAATGAAGAAAAAGCATAGATGGCTTTGGGTGGAGGACAGGTCTCAAACGGCTGATGCGGGATAGTTCCTTGAACAGGAAGAATCCGTCCTCGCTCGTGAACTCTTGCATATCGATACACATACTGGATGTGGGTGGAAGGCTTGAAGTCAATTTACAATGCAAATTTGGTGACGCCATGCTGGACGTAGGGGTTGTAGTGAACGACACGATATTCTATAGTGATTAAGAAAGCTTTGGCATCTGGAGGAATACTCACACCCGTCTCGAACGTGATGCGATATGTTTTCATACATTTTTTGAGAGTAGCTTCCTGTCGGCTCGCATCGAACACGAAGATGTGAGCGTGAGACTTGAAATGAGATGGCTTAAGTAATGGTAGAGGAGTGCTAGTTCTATAGTATTAAGTTTGAGAGTTAGTAAAGCCCTTATTAAATTTTTAGAAGGAATCTTGATCTAAATCCATATTCCTATCTTCCTACGGGGTACATCACTCAATTAAAGTAAAGTTTAGCTGAACGTATACGTCAATGAGACAAAATACTTCTATTTGTAACTGTCGTATGGTTATTCACGTTTTGAAGAACAAATATGTCATGGCAATGTTTTTCAAGCAGGGTTGTTGTTTTAACCGTCCAGTCAGGCTGTATAGAGGCGGTTACGTTTGGGTACTCTTGCAGTTCCCACGAGAACAAGGATCACCAATAATTTTGAGTTTCACACCCGCACCCATTTCCCTACGTAGGTATTGGTCCAATGCCCCATAGCTCCTAGTACCCTGGACAGATGGTGTACTCCCTCCACATTATAATTTTTTGTTACGTTTACTGTTTACGTCTCAAACATGTTTATTTGCTTGAACACCAGCATGCATGTTTATGCTTAGGAAAACTAGGCAGAGATGTCTGTAGAATACAGTACCAAACTCTTGGCATCAAACATGATTGTATTGTGGGAGCTTGATCGGGGTCTTACATTACCAAAACGATCAAAGTATTCAACCTAACCTTGTCTTTTATACGCCACCCAATGCGTACCCTTACTGCTATCCTAACGAAATTGATGGCACGCGCTTTCTTCCGTGGATAGGTAATAGGTAAAGCATCTTTAGCGAAACGCCTCTAAAGTATAGAATATGTAAGGATTTAACAAACTTATATAGGTCTGTTTAGGTAAGGGGTCGTCTAGATAGTGCTAGATACCATTGAGCACGATTATTTAATATTCGCCTGTGCACCATTGATAGCTTTAGCGATTCCAGCAACACTTCCTATGGCAGCACTTAGGGCAACTATCGGAGGAACTAAATAAATTACTCTTCCCTTCTTGCGCTGCTTCGTTGCTTCTTCGTATGAGGACGAGTAGTGCGCTGGTTATTTTAGCTCCGTTTCTTATTACCCCTTTGGGTCTTACGCTTATGTACTAACTACGCTAGTGGTTTTAGGGACGAGAAGGGCTATATTTAGAGAAAGTGTATTCGCATTTGCGGGGAGAGAAAGAATGGTAAGCCATTTTGGAAAAAACTGCCCTCATTACACCCGACCAAGATTTGAACCTCTATATCCCCGTCATTAGAATTCTAGTCTGTTGCGAGAGTAACGCCTTAGACCATGCGGTCACCGAAGTGGGTACACCGTTTACTCATTCGTTATTGACTACAACGTCCTTTCATTAGTTTGGGTCTTACTACCCCTTAAACAAGGCTTGTGAAATAAGATGTATTTCACTATCAATATTAAATCATAGGGTTTAAACTTTTATTACTAGCCAGTTTGATATAAAAAAAATGTTTTTTCTTCTTTTTCCCCTTCAATCTAAGTTTCCTAGAAAAATAATAACTCCTTTTGGATAGCACAGAAATTGGTAGTAAGGAAATAGTGGCAATTCTGCTTTAGCCTTCATAGAGTAGGCCTAAGTCACAGCTCACGCATCAGCTTTTTAAACCAACTTTGAATCAGACGTGACGACACGCTGTGCTCCTGCAAGAGATTTAACTTGATAATATGCTTTAAAATTTTGATTTAAAGCGTTAACGCCGGTATCCCCTTCAACTTTATATCTGGAGCGCAGTACTGATAACCTGGCATAAGAACCTCTAATGATAACTTAATAATGAGCTTATTAAATATCTCACTCCCTTTTATACTTTTCCGCGTCATGATATGCATTGAACTTTAAATAGTCATGCTTAATATATACTTGTACTAGTTATCATGTAGTTTGGGAAACGGATAGATTCTTCACCTGTGCGCAATAATGACCATGGTATAGGCAATGCAATCACTCGTAGACATTGTACATTGTTACCAGATACGATACGTTGCATCATATGTGGTCCTTCAAATAGTGGAAAGGCGAATGCCATGATCAGCCTGCTGGAAGAACTGAATGGATTATGATTCAAGAACGTATTTGTCTACTTTAAACCATTGTACCAGCCCAAGTAACAACGCGTATTTCAAGTGCTCTCTTTCATGAATGGAATGGGTTACTCTCCATATTCTGTCTTAAAACTTGTAGGTGCTCTGTTTTATAATGTGGAGAAGCATAAGATCGTGTCTACAAACTATGAAAGCATCAGCTGGCAAGGGTTTGAAGAGGTATGGAATGCATGTCGTCGGCGAGAAGGACGTCTGGCCTTCCTCAATTCTATTGCTCACAAACTGATTAAGTTGGAAGTGTCTGTCGCTCAACAGCATACGATTTATATATAATTGTTCATGATAATAGGAATATACATCTTATCCACCAAAGTAATTTGCAACTCTCGATATTACGATGCTGAGGGATTAATCTTGCGCAATAATTGGTAACTGAAACCACCCTCAGATGCTATTTCTAAACCATATGTGGACTCGATAGCTGGACAGCGGGTTTCATCAAAATATACTTTGATTAAAAACAATTCAACTTCCTTTGACATTTGGAACTGACTATAGAATCAATAAATAACTTGTGGTTACATTGCCAGTCATGAATCTTAAGAAAGTTATTTGTCTAGTGAACCTTAGTCGTGTCAGATAATCACCACCTTTCTAGGTGTCAGAAGGCTACGCAATATCTTTCATGATAGAGAGAAGTCTGGCACGACCTTACGCCGCGTGTAAAGAAATCCTGTTTGACGACTCCGACGGGACTGTACTTCTGAATGATAGCATAATTCCTTAAACTCGAGGACTATTGGAATTATTTTTTAGAAAGGAAACACACTAAAACTACCTCATTTCGAAAACCTATCTCTTTCATAATTAAAGTAAAGCCTTGTTAAATAGCCGTTTTCAGTCTGTTACGATACGATTCATCGCTGGTATGTTATTTAGTTGAGCCATCCTACTCATTGCTTCATAAAGAACCTTAAGGGAGAAGTACCTTATCCCAACACTAAGGTTCTCATCCACAGTACCAAGAATTTCCTCTATTATCTTACTGTGTCCAATAGTATATATAATCAGACTCATGATCATCTTTTGCTACCTGAGATTGTTCAAAATGGCGATTAAAACTAACAAAGCATTATGTGTGATACTTCAATTCATTGGCTACGACATCGCCCGAGGAAACCTTCAACAACACGCTATCATCCTTCAAGAGTAGCGCTTTGTCTCTAAGACCAATTTCTGAAATAAGTGCAGAACATTTGTTCTCTTTCATGGTTTTAAGCCTAAAAGACTGTTCAATCTTTTGAAAGTTTGGTCCTTCTACTCCTAGTACTTTCTGAATGAAGTTTGAGGTGGACTTCTATCAAGCTCACTTTGTATTGAACACAAACCAAGAGACTCAGCCTTTCTCTTCTGCGGAATCTTCAGCTGGCGTTCAAGTCTATTCGGTTGAATCTCGTGCCTGCAGTTCTTACGTCATTTAGCTTTGTTGGCTATTAAGAGGCGCCACATTGGAGAACCTCAGTAGTACCTTCCTGTTAAATTATACAGCGCCTGTATTCTATTTCAGCAACATCCTGGGACACAATAATCTATAGTTATTATGTTGTTTTGTGCCACCTTAAGAATCGATTAGAATGAAAAAAATACTAGAAATTGTGAATAAATTTATACATTTCCTTGAGGGATGGATTTACTTCCACATTGTGTTGCAACTTTCTCTTAAACCATTAGATTTATCAATAATTTTATAAGGAACAAAGCTCTAGAGTCTAGATAATAGTAGGCCTATGCGCAACATTTTTTAATCGAAAAGTTTTCCTCTAGCTCTCTTTATTTTTGAGTTACGTTAGAAAAACTAATTTTTAAGCATCTTTTCACTTAAAAAATTGCTATTTTTTTTTCGGAAGGACACTTTGCCTCTCCGGCCCCCTACCCCCTTTTTAAGAACGCTTTAAGAGCACACTAAAGAAGAGTTTTCATCATATGGCCAAATTTTATCATGACTTGTAACTCACACATCTGGATTCACACCTAATATTACCGTTGATAGTTCAAACATATAAAATAATGATTATTGAGAAATATGACACCGAATTGGTCTGAAGGACGAGTCTCGAGTATTACACAAACATTGTTCTTACGTACAGCAAAGTTATAACAAGTATGATGAGTTAATATTATTACATACCTTTTTATAGCTTAGATCTAATACAATATAATGAGTTATGGTTCATATAAAGAGAGTTATTTACACGTCTCTTCTTCTCCTGGGAGTGGAAGTTTTATTACAACTCATCATTTGGGGCTTGTTTTGAGTTCTCAGGGTGGGGAAAAATACACCCCTTTGTATCAGTGTGATTAGGTAATAGTCTCAGTGGCTTGGTGGGGAAAGATGGCCAGCCTCGTTGGAGTGTGGTGGGACAAAATGATACTGTACAAATTGTAGATGTACACAGTGTAACTAATATTGTAAATATGTAGGTTCCATACGATACTGTACAGATTGCATATACAGATAGTGTAACATATTGTGATATTATAACTAGGTAGGCCCCACATTAAATTGAACATTTGTTGATACAGCCCCTGTTCACAAATCATATTTCTTTCTTCACTGGGCGGAGACTAATAGTTTAGGAGTAATATCTTTGAAACAAGATTCTCTCCTAACATGAGTCATAGAATACAATTCACGAGCTAGACATGTTGATGGCTAATACCGCATGCATTAGGGAGCAGGTCATGTGTGAGTGTGTGTGTGTGTGTGTGTGTGTGCAGGTTTTCCAGGGGACTGTGTGGTTTATCTGCATCCTTACAACCCCGCCCCTCCTAACCCGTTCTCTCAACTCACTATGCCGTCTGTCCCTGCGTCCGTCCGTCCGCCCGTACTTTGTATTGATTTCCGAGTGAGAGCAAGCAAGCAGCAGTCGCTACAAGATCGGGGTCAAAGTGCATCCACAGCCACTCTCGCTCCACTCACGATCGACGATGGAGACGTTTCATCTGCCGGTAGAACTGCATTCCCTGTAGCGCATTCAAATTCTCCCAGATATCGAATATTATGCGCACTAAATCAACAACAAAATAACAAATACGCTCCCGTTAACTTTTTGGTTCTTCCTAGTCTGTAAACATTTAATCTAAATGTAATTACTAAGCTTAACATAAGAGATATTGCTCACTTATTAAAGGAAGTAGCAAGACTAGTTTGAAGAAATGTGCCCGCATTAGTATAGAAAGAGGGCTGGGAAACCACTATAATCTTGGGTGAGATTCGATACTTGACATCCTCATTACCTGTGGTTCAATCTATCGCGAGCCTAGTGTCTTATACTGCGTGATCCCCGGTGTGGGTATGATGTTGAAAGAATGTTATTAGCTCTCATGATAGTGCTTTTTTCCCTGGAGCCACACTATATTATTGTTCCAACCCCTGCAGACCCCTTACACACCAGATCTGGTGGGCCATTTGATGGAACTAGTCAACACAGTCATCTCTCTCTCTCTCTCTCTCTCTCTCTCTATATATATATATATATATATATATAAATAAATAAATAAAACACATCTTACTACCTGTTCAGGCTATAACTATATATAATATTTACTCTAATAGGGTTGGAATGAAAAAGGAAGAATTTTAAAGGTAATTTACCTGCATTTGCTTGGAAGGAGAGTGGTAAACCATTTAGAAAAAAGACCCCTCAGTAAACCCAACCGGGATTCCCTAACCTCTTTATTTTCACCTGATCGGTTTGTACGCAAACATTAATTATATTGATGTGCTAGAGATGAACACGGTAGAATCCTTCTCAAAATCACTGAAAGTGTTTTAAAACATAACGAAGTTTTGTAAATGGTATAAATTATAAAATAGATATTAAATATAAACTCTTGTTAGTAATACTTGTAAAGGAACAAAAATTTGACGGCGTGCTCAACACACTTTTCAACAATAAAAAATTATTTTAAATTATTTGTTAAAATTATGAACTAAAACCTTTATACAAATCAGGTTTATTAATTTAATTTACAAGAAACCAACCATACTGAATTTTATTCCACTAGAGTTTGAGTGCTAATTCTGTATATACGTTTTTTTAGCACCGCGTCTTACTATCTGTTCAGCTTATACACCTATATACCAATAACGGTAATGTGTTAGGGATTAGGAAGGTTCTTAATTTAGGGCAAGTGCACCCGCATTAGCAGAGTGGCGTGGTCACCGAACCAGGTTGTATAAATGGTTAAAATTATGATAAATATTATGTGTGTTTTATTCATGATTTTTGCAATGAAAATTATTTTCCATTAGTTTATTTGTTTTCTGTGTGTACAAACTATTTGTCTGAAAGCCCCTGTTAAGGTGTCGGCCATGTTAATTATCGGGTAAGTTTTAAGAAAAAGACGCGTGTGGTGTGTTAGAAGGGGAAGGGAGGAGTCTGGGTGTTGAGTTGGCTTAGCGCCTTGAATAGTATTGATTTGAGTGTGTATGATCCAGCAGACCCTTTCCCGACACAAATGTAGGACTGCACTGGTTATCAGACATTCAGCGATAACATCACAATGGTTTGGGTTGATTCAGCTCAAAGATCCAAGTTTGGTGGAATGGTCTTACTAGGGAGTCCGGAGTTAAGTCCTGATTGGGTTCATGAAAGTTGTTTTTATCCATTAATGGTCTCAAAGCATACGACGAATACATTTGCTAAAAACTCACTGTTATGTGTTCTTAATTTAGCTGCTGTTTGCTGCAGATTGAACTGGAAATAATAAGCGCAGTATTAATAACATAAACCACCAAAAACGTGGAACCCGTTTTACTAGGCACTTCACTTAGTTAATGTTATTGTTTTACATTCCAGATACAGATTTAAGATTTTTGAGTGACTATCCGTGAATCAACCCCGGAGAATTAAATATATCTAAAAATATAGGGCCATTTTGATGATTTAACCACTTGAGTTTGTTAAAAAATACTTTTTAGCTCCTATGATGGGCTGGGCTTACAACTTGTCATTCGTTCGAATTCCGGCAATTAAATGCAATTGAATGTGTTTGGTTGTTCACTCGAATCAGAAGGTCCTAAGGGGTTGTGACGCGAATTACTAACTTTGGCCTTCTGTGAGAGAACATGGAACTAGAGTTTCCAAGACCTGCAGTCGTTCAATCACTCAGTCATGGGGGTGAGCAGGATAGAACCAGAGTCTACTGGTCTCCCAAACCAATCGACCACAAACACCAGTCACTCACCACCCTGTGAATGCTATACATGTCCGCATTAACTAAATAATGTAACACGCTATATATAACTCCTTGCTCGACCTGGCAGTTAGACTTCGTGAAGAATGTTACAGAGCAGGAATATAATAATATGTGAGCTACTTTATGATCCTTGTGTGTCACCGCATGGACCTTGCTAGCCTCTCGTTGGTCATCTTGTCATGAGCCATGAGTCAACACGTCCAAAATTCTTCATCTCAGTGTGATCCTCTATGGACATCAACACAATCTCAAATCTTTTTTTAGTTCTATTTTCATAGAGTCCACTATATGTGTTTAGGACTCTAGGGTCTTCTCATGTAATCTCGTACACTGGATATTATCTCTGAGGTAACTAACTGCATGGCTACTATTGGGAAACAGCGTTGGAATCCTCTCGTTTTAATGTGGTGCATCTCCCCTCAAATATTAGACAAGTTTCGCAACGCTGGTTAGTCGAGGCTGCCAGAAGCTCCCTATTAACCCAAACCACCTTCAGACATAACTGAATGCGAGGAGATTTGGCAACAGTTGAGCGGGAGAGATCGAAGATAAAACTTTTCTCCATAAGACGTGCAGTTCCCTCAGCAATGATATTGGGTTGTAGATTCATGGTAGGGAGTGCTAAGAGAGTGGATATGATATGAATTGAGCCCAGAGGTTTACACTAAATTTTTTAAACAGTTCAACAAGGAAGACAGAAAATGGATGATTGACTACACTGTTAACATATTTGTTTTTATTTAAGGTTAACATGTTTTTAAGTTAAATTAATGTAATGTTACCTTTATTTATTGGTTACATAATAATGTTTTTACCAAACTCTTGAATCGACATGTTATAGAAAACACATCTTATAGATCTATCTCTGTGCCATTCCCTCAAAACGGGTTTAGTTGACACAGTGAATGGGCTAAGTTGGCACATAGATAAATGCTTAATGCATACAAATAAGGATTTATATTATAGCATAACTTATTATTAAACATAAACAAAAACTATATTATCATATAGCTATAATAATTATATCTCCGATTGTTTAAAGCTATTTATAAATTAGATCCTATTCATATTCGTGACATGCGCAAACAAATCGTCTTCTGAGCACGCTAAAGTAAGATTCTGATGTGGTGGAGAGTAGAATAAAACAGCTACTAAAACTACTTTAATACCATTCTTGGGATCGTCTTCAGCTGTCACATGTATTATATATTATCAATATCTATAAAATAACTTATAATAAATTAATGTGTATAGCAGACTGATATTTGACGGTCATCTATAGAATCTGTCCTGAAACGAAATCAAATTCACTTAAGTAAAAAATGACAACCTGGACACGGTAATTGAACCCGGGACCTCCGCGCCAATGCTCTACCACCGAACCGTGTTAGTTCGTCTTATATTCAGGGACACTCCTCACTAGTGGTTGGTTTATTGACTCTTAAGAGCCGTATTGATAAACCATACCTCTCTCCTGGCCCTTTCCTACCCTATTCACGTGATATAGAATAGCTAAGAGATCTGTAGTGTGGCAAGGATCTAGGTGTGGTTTTTCATTACGGTCCTTAGAGCTGGTTTCACAAACAATAATCAGAGATCAGATGTAAGTTGATCTCCACCAGTGTTTCAAATATCCTTTTCAGCCACAGTACTGACAGTTTGGAGTTGATTGTCTATTAAATCTCTGGTCAAGTCACACAGCCAATTCATCACCGTGTCCTACTACCTATTCGGATATTACGTTTAGGTACTAATAACGCTAATGGCTTAAGGGATTAGGAATTATATGTTTAGAGGAAGTGTACCCGCATTTGCGTAGAGGGCGAGAGGGAAACCATTTAGGAAAAATCACCCTCAGTACACCCGACCTTGATTTGAACCTCGATCTCCCCGTCATCGATATTCTAATCTACTTCGAGAGTAGTGCCTTAGACCTTTCGGCCACCGAAGCGGGTATAATCATGATAATGGGATATACAACCTACTAAGGTAAAGTATGTTCTAAAAAAAAAAAAATTATAGTTCATTATTTTTAAGGATAGGGTGACTTCATTAGGGGTAATTTAGTATACCATTACCGCAAAGGTAGCCGCCATATTTAAGAATTGGCCAACAGTTTTAGACCATGACATTCTATTGTTAGTTGGTGTTTGGTGGCATAAGCGAATAAAATAATATACAATTTAAAGATATATTATAGGCTTATGGTACATTTAGGTCATTTCAAAATCATATCCTCCAAACCCTGCTATTTTCAGTGTTGCATGCTGGTTTTACTTGATTATTTGGTCATATATATATATATATTCTGATGTGATAAGATAAGATAATTTAATCGTTTGTTAACTTTGTTGCAGCCCAAACTTTTATTGAGCTCAGATTAAGCTGATAAGCATTCTGGTAATTGAAGAATCAATATTATATTTGTGCAACCATACTAAACCTAAATGTTAGTTCGCAAAAAGTTGGCTATTATGTATAAAATATATGTGTCTGGTAATTTAGGCTGTCTGATATTTACATATTAATTTCAACAAATTGCAATTTGGGATATGTTCTTTAAGAAAAATGCTTTAAACAATTTTATAGTGATATTAATATATATATATATACATGGTTTATATATATATCGTAAAATTTACTCGGCATTAACCTCATCTTAAATTTTATTTCTCTTTGATTAAAGAAAAGTCGAGTTCTTTCTTGCAGCTGCTTTGGATCTCAACCATTCTCCATAACTTTGTTGTATAGTTAGAAAACTTCATTTAAAGTGGCTATAATTGACCTACTCTCCTTAAAAATAGTTGACATTCAAAATACCAACCCTGTAACAATTTTACTATATCATTACATATCCACTTTATTTAGAAATAAGTGTGTATTATCTAAGTAGATTATGGTTGTAGCAAAAGAAATATCTCCCGTTTGAACATTTAAATAATATAATTCTTCTTACTAGTTGGATTTTACAAAACAATCATTAACATTTTTAAAATTATCTCACCAATTACGTTAACGACTTAAAATGACTTTTATGGGAGCATGTAACTTATATTTAAAAGCTAAACTATATTTGGTGCTGCGCTTAGTCGAACATTAAAGACGTTACTAAGCCTGTGCCAATCTATCCCTGTTGTCAGGTATTCCCGGTGTCTTATCACAAAAACGGATTTGACCTCTTGGAAAATATATTTGGTTGGTTTTACAAGTGAAGCCTATCTGCATCACTTGATAAAGTGACAACAGGTTGTTGAGACAAATAAATACTCAGAGGTTGTTTTTCCCGCTCAACTTTAATAAAGAACCAATTATACTTTAAACAGACCATATGCATGCAACTTTTGTATTATGCGGGCCTTACACGATCAATAATATTGACAATACCTGTTCATATTGTCAATAATATTGACCGTGTAAGGTGAAAAACTGAATTGACGGTCGATATTGATGGAGTATTGAAGCAAATCCGTATTTTCTGTTGTTCAGGCATCAATACTGGAAAGTGGAGGGGATATTGTCAGTATTATTGAGCATATAGGGGCGAGCGTCAATATTTCCTTAAATACTCAGTTCAGTTCAAGTCTCACTCCTGTGAAGGTAACAAAGACCGACCCTATTTACAGACGATTTAGTCCTTGGGAACGATGAAGATATTGTTTAAGAGGATGGTACACAGAGTCAAGAAATAGGTGGACGCACTCAGAAGGCTTCTGCTAATTCCACAGCTTCAACATCTTCAATGCTTCCTCCACCATCACCTCTTCAAACTCCCAGAAACAAAAAAAACAAGAATGCAAGATCCAATCTCGAATCAAAACGAGTTTTTACAAAAAGCATGCACCCTTTTGGAAACCTCATCGAACCCTGACAGCAATATTCGACTATTGCTAAAGCTTGTGGAGAAAAATTGCTGACGTTAAAGAGTCCAGACAAATGGCTTTAGCAGAGAAAGCAATAAATTACATCATTTTTGAGACAAGCTTGGGGACTCTTCATCGCGACTGCGTTAAAATAAATGTGGAACATGAACCTCCAAGAAGCTAAGATGATTCGCAGAGAACTAGCTCCTCGTCATTCTCGACATTTAACTACAGTACTTCTTCCCCACCTGTGACGACCCTACCATTCAAAATGAGCTTACAAACAGAGGGCATCTCCTCACTTTTTCAAAACTTTAAAGGGTGGCGGTTCTGAAATATTTGCTCAAGTTTTATCATTAACTTCAGAATTTAATTTGTAAGTGATTTCAATTTTTGGGACAAATGTTTACTTTGTACTGTCTGTTATATTCAATATACGTACTTATTTTTCTAGCAGTTAATGCA
>CABFOV010010728.1:0-15397 GCA_902141375.1 Timema poppense
TTAGTAGGTCAGTCTAACACGAGAGTGACGCCTTAGACCTTTTGGTCACTTAAGTAGGTGTCTTAAAACTAATTAGATTTTATCTATAAATCTATGAACAATATGACTAAAGATTAAGACTTGCATCTAAATATGTGTGTCTGCCTTAATATTTTATATAGGTTTTAGAAAATAAACGTAACATTTTTGATGGAAAAATGTAACTTTATAGGAACCAACCTTTAAACATATTTGCAGACCAGAAAGTATATATATGTTTCTTTTCTGATGTTGGAGGGAGGAGTGAATATTTTTATCTCTTATCAAATTCCGGCTGATGTTCATTAAAGTAAAGGGCAGGGGAGGTGGTTTTGGTTCCAACCCCATTTACTCACCTAAGTTTAATACATTCGGTATCGGTATTAAGCTGTGAGCTAACATTATATACGAATAATTTATTCCAAACCTATTGCCATGTCCGCATTCGACCAATATTCTTCTACGCTCCAAAAGTGACCACACACACAATAATGGGATTAACTCCTGGCTGTTGGAACCATTAATAGGATAAATATTTTAATATACTTGCTTTGTGTGATTTTCCTGTATTGAATAAATCGTTTAATGGAATTGGTCTTTCTTCGAAATTTAAATAATTTCTAATAAAATATAATATATAGGATTTGCTTGGCTATATAATCACAAAAATTCTCTTGCGTATTTAGCTTAAATATAATGAAAATAATAATAATCATGATGATGATGAATTTGATTATAATAATAATAATGTGTCACCAATGAAGGCTGATTTAGGATGTTTTTATACTTTATAGCCGGAAGATCTTTATAAGCTTACATTAAAATAAATAAATCTTTTTATTTATGTTGTAAACATTAAAATACACTAATGATAAATTGCATGAATTATAAATTTTATAAATATATTTTCATCTATAGTTGAAATATAGCTTAGTGAAGAAAATAAGAAGCACATAAAAAATTCCTCAATCCTAAAAACAAAAAAAGCTCTATATTTTAGCTTATGGTCATTTGACAATAACAATTTAAATTTTGAACATTAAAACAATTACTTCCAGTGATTAATATTATCAGTTGTACTTCCAACTATGCATTTAGTTTCAAACAATGCACTCAACTATAATTATTATTGTGCAGTGCACTTCAGTTTCCCATCAAGATAATCTCAAATTGCTTGGATGTAATTGAAAATGTACTAATTAATGTTATGTAAGAAACTAATTACATATTTCTCATTTAAAATTGCCACCAATTATATTGATTTTACCCCCCTCCCCCTTGAGAATAATTGTGTTCCAGCCGGCTATTGTTTAAATGTACTAATTAATTATAAATCAGCCTTATGAGTGCAAAAATTAAGTAAATGCATGGGCATCTTTTGTAGGCAGGAAACATTCTAAATCAAGATGTTAGAACAAAATACACCCATAGTTGGAGTCTAAACATCAGCCTTCCGGATTTTAGTTGAGAAGAGTTTTGTAGTGGAATGGTAAGAGGTATCCCTTTAAAGTTTATATTTATCCAGGATCTCGTGGAAATAACAATAAATGTTAAGAAAAGGATATCGGATTCTCATGTTAAATTGAATACTTCGATTCATGAACCAAATCCACTGTAGCAATCAGTCACAACACAAAATATATTACTTTAATTTAATTTTGTTTTTAACTATTTAGGGATTAACAGCCGCTCTCCATAAGAATACAGTTCCTAAACTTGTCGTTGTGTTAGAAAAGGAAAACACTACTTTGATTAAAATCATGTTAAGAACTGTCATTAATGCAATTTTAACATTTCACTTTGGATTTCAAATTGAAATACTCTCTCCTATAACTTCTCCTTGGATTCGATGTATATATAATAGTCCTTTAGTGAGCAAGTTATACCGAAAACCACTTGATACTTTATTCAATAATTCATAATAATATTTGAGACTAACTGTTATTCACAGAGTTTGGGAAGTCAGTCTCGAAATATAATATAACATTTAACTAAAATGTGCTTTGGGTACTTGATTGATTGCTTAAAAATTATTTCAAACTCAATCTGAAAATCTATCCAAATAAAATTAAAATAAAAATGGCCTGGGCGAGCTCACAATTGAAACAGATTACAAAAGTGAAAATCAGCTATATAAATCATTTCTACTAGGTTCAAGGAATCCCCTTGTTAAATTTACTTAAAACTAGAATGCGCCTTTGACAGCTAGCGCAGTACAAACAACCTACATAATACAGATAAACATAGTCAAAATTCCGAGTTATCAATTTAAGAAACCTTTCTAGGCTAGTTAATAATATTAGTTTTGACATCTTAGCTGAGTCGGCCACGTGTCTGTCTACGGATCTAAAAGTCCCGGGTTCAATTCCCAGCATTGCTGCAAAATTTGTCAATAATGAAATGTAAGTCTACCCTTTCACAGCGATTATTATTATTATTATTATTTAGCACCGCATTTTACTACCCGTTCGGGTTATACGCTATAAGTACTAATTACGCTAATGTATTAGGAATTAGTAAGGTTGAATTAGAGGAAGTGAACCCACATTTGCTTGGAGTTGAGTGGAAAACCATTTAGGAAAATCCACCCCCAGTTCACCCGACCGTGATTTGAACCTCGATCTCCCCGTTCTCAGCAGTTGAGCTCAACGCGACTAGCGCGTTAGCCAACTACTCCACCGAGGCGGTTTTCACAGTGATAAATTTACAACAGATGACTGGCTGTTGTGTTTGTCCTTCCTAGTCCTTAGTTGGTTTTTAAAACATAAGACATACCTAGCCAGCCAGTAGTCGTAAACATATGTCTTGAATAAAAAACCGACCCACAATACAGTTTGGAAACATTATTAATGTGAGGTAAAGAAAAAAATAAAAGCTTTAGTTCTTAATGTGCCATTATTATGGATAATTTTTTAAGTGGCTAGTAACTAGTGATCCATTTTAAAGTAAATTTTCTTAATAACAACAATTTTGCTATTCTTTAACCGTAGTGTATTTTCTATATAAGATTTTAGTAAAGCCCTCCTTCACACACTTAAAGCAGTGTACCAGTGGTTGAGAATCTTGCAAACATGTGCTCTTATAAGATATTGAATGGAGGAACAACCACGAAATGTAGTCGTATTCCATGGCAAACTAGTGTAATGTGTCTCTACTTCATACTTGGTAAGTACTGTACATCCATGGTCGTATAGAAGTATTCAAAATAATAAAATTCAACATAAGTAAATGAATGTCATTGTTTCTATAGCTCGTTTGGGCTTGGTTTTAACTTCTATGATTATTATATGTTCAGCATTTAAGTTTTAGAAACCTATTATCTATAGAGAGGAGAATTTCTGTAACTATGAGGGCTTTCTAATATTTATTTAAACACGAATGAATTAATTAGTATAAGTATTTTATTCAGTGTAGATTAGTTTGGTTAAAATATTTAAGCTGTTGATCAATGAGTTAATTATCTAAATGCACGCATAAACGGTGACACCGAGAAGTGAAACTTATGTCAACAATGATATTAATAATATCGATAGTTTTTCAGATATTCTATATTAAGCCTATCGAGACGTTATTCTCCATCGTTATAAAGTACACTTGAATCGACTTCCATTTGTTTATATTTTGCTATAATGCCAAGAGAAAACACCAACATTAAATACCAAGAGTTTAGTTTAATTTCAGCTATTAAAAGTTCAAGTATATACAATTTAATGGACAGCAAAATAACATTTAATTTACCAACAACAGCTATATAATATAAACTTTTGATGAATAACAGAATAACACAGAAGGAATTAAAAGTGATTATGAAAGTCAATTAGCAGCAGGGGTATCTTCACTTAGCCCCATAGAAGTTCCAAGTCAAATATGAAATACAAATCAAAGATTATTTATGATCCACAGGGCACAATAATCCGTGGTGGGCAGGAAAAGGCTGATAATTCAATAATTTGCTAAGATGAGCTGTGTGTGTCTTTCAACTAAATAATATCTATGGGCATCAAAAAAGGAAAAAGACATATAAGCGATTCAAGCTCCACATATATTCCTATTAGTGATATGTCTTAAACTTTAAAATAGTTGTTCAGGCAACAGTAAATATTCCCTATGTTACTGTTTTCTTGATTTTAAGGAATTATATTTAGTATATAGAGAAGGAAATAAGTTGTATTGTTCCCTTATCCTTGAAGACAATATATTAACCCAAAACAATATATTGGCATTGTAATTATTAATTTACAGTAAGCGTATATTTATTGATTTGATCATTAGACACGTTATGGAAACTCTTGACTACTCAATAAACATTTGTTTTTCCCATTGCCAACCTAACAGTTTAGTATGATGGATAAGATCGTGACTGGTAGTTTACTGTCATTTTCTTTATAACATTAAAAAATATGAAGGGAACAGGGGGAAAAGTAATGAATAACGAAAATATGAAATTATGTGATCGTGGTTCCATCTCTTGAGGAATGATTGAAACAACTGCTTTTTATATAACAAAGTAAAACCGATGATTGTTAACCCAGAAAATGTTTGCTAAGGAACCGTGTACAGGGGAAAACCCATGAATCTTGATGCGATTGTATGGGAAATGAATGAATGTCAACGTGGTTTTATTTATTACAAGTTAATATTTATTGTCAAAAATTAAGTATTTATTTGAAAAAGTTGCTTATTCCTAGGAGTGGTGAACAAAACTTAAATTTAATGATTTTGTTCATTTGTGTTTTCACTAGTCTTTGCCTCATTCCTTAGTTTTTATCTCAGGTTGTTTGATTTAATATAGCAAGGTAGGCACTGTCTATCTTGTTTTTGTCAATGATTGTAAAATAATGTTCTTGTGATTCTGAGCTAAATAATATTTGCTGTTTATACTTTTAAATATGAGTGAACTGGACAAAAATTGTTAAATTTCAAACGGAACCTCAAAAAAGAGTCCTGGGCTGTAACTGAATAATCTATTTATGCGATGTTGCCTTGATACTTATCTTTGAGAGCTGCATTGGAAATCACGTAATCAAGTGTAAATCTGTCCAAATAGTCACAAAGAATGCCGATGCAGCCCTCTTCACATTTTTGGATCCAAGGATCCAAGCCAAACGTGGTAGATACTTCCTAGTCCAGCCTTGGTGCGGAGTTTGAACTGCAACTTTTTTTAAAATCTTATTTGAGACTAAATTGTCATTAATAAAGACAATGGTTGGTTTAATTCTTGCTCTTAATTCTGAGTTTCAATAATTGATATTAATAGTAAAGTGATGATTTGAAAAATTTAAATAATCAATCTAAATCTAGGACTTAATATTGCCAAAATAATCAAATTGTTTCTCGCCATGATGCACAGTAAACAAAAGTGCAAATAATAATATCAAATTTAATGGTGCAAATTTCACGACCGACAATTTAAAACACGCTAATTTTAATACGCCGGAATAGTTTTCCTAGGGAAAATAATGGGCTTTAACACAGATTCTAAGATCATTTATAAAGAGCATCACTGTGGACCCATGGATGTAATAAGGTTGCAGACATTCGAATAGTTTTATGCAGTCTTCGTTTGGGAAGTGCGTGGCGTGTGTGAATTCATAAAGTCTGTATCTCATGGATCCTTGTGTCATTCGAATACAGCCCACGTTTCACGTTGATAGATTACCAAACTTGACCTTATTACACATTATTTAGATAAAATTAATAATATGTGTGTAAAAAAAGCTTAAACATATAGCTATAGCTATAAGATAATAGCCTAAGCCAAATAAAAAATTAATTAAAATCAAGTAACTAGATCATAAAAAAAAAGGGTTCTGCTGTATTATCATCAGTACTAGATTTGGATGGACACCTACTATATAAGAACGATAAACTTGTAGAGTATATTTCTCAGTAACTATACATGGTAACAATATGTGGTTTTTTGTATTATATTAAACTTGTAAATATAAAATGGACTATAATAATGAAAAAAAGTTATAGGTTAATATTTTCTTTTTTACAATAAAACGTAATTTCGATTAAATTTAAATTAAATTAAACAGAAAATATAAAAAAAAATTTCAAGTTATAATAGTATTATAGAGAATACGTTAATGTTCTCTCATACACGCCGAATATTTATAATACAATACTTTTTACAAAATTAGACATTTTCAAATTAAATCAAGTCCAGATGGTTGATAAAGAACAATAGCTTCCTGCTAGATTGCTCTGTCTTCGGAAGCACACTTCCCTCTCCTCCCCAACCACTGTTTGGAATTCAATATCATTCTATCTTTTTTTCTCTGTAAACTCGCTACTCACTCTTCACTTTACCCATTTAAATCGTGTTCAGGTAAAAGCTTTGAATTAAAACTAATTGTCTGTCACCTCCAAACCAGAGCTAAAGAAAAGTTTCCCTTTGATGTATTTGTATGATCTATGTTAAAAGTTTTTTTTTAATAGAATAGACTTGATTGTGTTTCCCTTATAAATAATTTGCATAAACAGTGTTTCACTGATTATATAAAACCTATTTATATAACATTGATTTTTGTAAGAAGAGAGAGGCGAAAAGGGATTTTCTAAATAGTTTTATTCATGTTTTATAGATTAACAAGACCTTTTACCGCTTATAGCAGAATTAATTTTTAAGATATTAAGATTCACTGGCGCATCCAGGAATTAATATAGGTGAGGGTGGGCATGTGTGTCATAGCTAATATTTCTATCCCCTGAAAATATTCATCAAATTATTTTAGTTTAAAAAATCTTTTTTTAGAGAAATTACACACAAACACATGTAAATATAGGCTGTTAAACAAAATTGGTTCGGAAATTATCGATCTTGTTATACACATTATCATCAGTAGAATGATTTTAATGATGTTACATGGCCTCTAGTTGTGTCAATAAGTCGTCAAAATTCAATAATAATAATAATAATAATAACAGTGTCTTAGAAATTATAGGTCCACAAACCCACTCACGTAGAGCTTAAAGCAATTTTGTATCTTAGTAATAAAAATTAAATGGAACGGTGCAACACACAGACTTTATATTACTTTTTACTTTAAATAGACATTTACTAAAAACTTTTTAATATATGTAACATGATTTAATAGGTCTATACATTGTTGTAGAAACACTCGACCAAAAATCATAAATTAAATAATATACACTGTTACATACTCTATGCAAGGGTGCCTTAAGGGCCATGTGAACCACACCATTTTATACATTAGTATAAGTTTGTAGTAGTAAAATAGATTATAGTGCCAGTCTTAAAAAGTAATTTTACATTTGTCAGATTGAAACGTAAACCGTTTATAGTGTCAAAGCGTTTGATAAACTTATGATAAAAACAAAATAGAAGATTTCATTGTCTACAAACCGGATCCCTATAGTTTTATTTCTAATCCTAGAAGTTTTTTTATGATCTCGAAAGGAAACGTTTATTGTGTGTTTAACATTTGTGGAGTTTTACCTTCAATTATCATCCAAACACGCACAGGCTACGTTAGATTTGAAATGGTTAGGTGTGGAGATTATTTTACTATCACACCCAGGCCACGTTAGGTTTGGACTTGCTAGGTTTTGGGATTATTTTCATATTTTCCAAGAGTAAAATCACCATGAGAAATGTGGTAGAAGGTAGCTAGCAGAATACTTAAAAACTGCCAAAAGAAAAACCAAATTAAAATAAAATTGTTTTTGTGAAATTTTTGACTGCCAAAAGTGACAACAAATCAACATATTATGGTCAATGCAGATCATATGCTTTGGTACATGGATATATGAGATTTTATCTGCTTACTTTTCCTAGTTGTTAGTTAACTATACTCCTATAGTGAATGCATTATATTATCAACCGGTTACGTTTTGAGGCGCCAAAAAGCAAAACCACCCGGGGGTGAAATTTACCTCGGGCCGTCCCCGACGCTATGGCATTAGGAACTAGAAACACCATCACAGAAAATATTATAAAAGAGAAATATTTTTATCAACCAAAGAGCATAAGAATCAAAATTATTTCCAAAAACCTGTATTAAAAACAGTAGTGTAGTCTTAAATTTAGCAGTGCCAGAACGCAAGGTCGTAGCAACCCCAAAGTTGAAGGGGGGTTTTGGGATCCCCAACCCCCGTAGGCGAAATAATTGCACACTCCTAAGTGACACTAGAAGCTATTTGGAACAACTTTTATGAATATTAAGGCAGAAAGTTACTTAACGTACTTGCCCTAAAATTGCAGGAAATCGCATATAGCATTGTCAAGTTGATCAGAATTTATTGATTAATAATAAAAAAAAATTAAACATAATTTTGATATAAAATCAATTAATTTATTTGGAATTGTTAAGTATAAAACTATACTGGATTTTTTTATTATTATTTTTACAATAAAAGCAGTGCCAGAAAGTCGTTCCACCACGTTCCTGCTCTTCTACACTCCTGATTAAAAAATATGTTTATTTTTGTTTATAGTTAAAAACTTATTAGATTTATAAAAAATATATTGCTAATAAAATATGTTTACTATTAATAGTAGTACAACTTTAAAATGATAAGTTATTAAGAGTTTCAAAAAGTTGCATAGAGACGATGAAAATTTAAAAATATCTCCTATGTAAATTACCCTCAAAGTCGTGTTCATGAGAAAATGATAATGCCCATCATCTTTATAATGATAAACAGTTTTTGGATATCAAATTTAATGAAAATTTATAGAACGAATTTCGATAAAAATATATTTACTCTTTTTTTGACTTCCAATAATCTAGTCTTAAATTTAGGGTTAGATATCTAATTCCAAAAACACCTCGGGGGGAGGGAGGCTTATGTAAGCCCGATATACAAAATTTTAGTTCAAACGGTATAATGGCTTCGGTTCTCGCCCAAACCAAGGTTCAAATATTCAGACAGGTGACATTGCGGAAATAACTTTTTTTTTTGTTTCTGGGAATTATGAGACGTCGAGATTTATCAAATTTCAATTTCGAGTTTTTGACGATCACAATATTTTCACTCCAAGGTGTCGAGACAAATTATATATTAGTTTAAAAAGTGTAGTTACCTATAGCCATTGCTTGCCTTTGGTTTGATAGCTATTGATGGGGATGTCGATGTTCAAATCTTAACTGCATTAATTGGAGATGGTTTTACCGTTAAATGTATATATAAATATATATACCCTTTATGGTTTTCCACAAGAGATGAATTACTCTAGTTTTCTAATTTTTACTCCATGCAAAATACGGGTTCACTTCCTCTTAGCTATCTTCCTAATCTCTACCGAATCAAATTTATCCGTTAGTAGTCTGTGTTTTGAACGTAGCAATAAAAAGTAAAGGCTTGGTTTTGGATGGGCTAAATAATATTATAGTAATAAATTAATGATTTTAAATGGAAACATGCTTTGAGTAGTATTAGAAAACTCGGATTTTTTTTAGATCATTGATTAAAATGTTTTTGTTAGAATAGTGTTCGAAAAAAAAATTAAAAATAAGGCCTAATTATAAATTGGAGTAGGCGTAAAGTACGTAAATTAGATTTAATTTAAATAAAAATTTTAAAAATTGCAATTAATCGCCAGCTTTCCCCACCTTTATTTTTTAAATCATTGATTTTGTAAATATATTTTCAATTTTTATCAGGCTTTAATCTAAACAAAGTCTGGTTTTCACTTTGGTTTTTCTATCTTCTGTACAAACAAATTGTGGTGCACTTATTTTAATTCTAACCTTCTTATACAATGTATTAAAAAAATTAGCGTAATTAATGACCGTATAAGCTATGTCAATGAAAATAAATGGTTAAATGTTTTTAAATATAGGGAAGAAAATATATTTATAACATATGTCTACAGTAATACACAAACTAAATAAAATGTCACAGTTTACTGTAAATAATAATTTTTTTCTATTGTAAATCGAAAAAATTATACTTTCAAGGGATTCGATCTCCTGTCCTTTGACCTTAGACGTCATTTTATAAAACCCCGACATTGTGGCTCAAATATTCGGCATCACTCCTTGGAGAGTATAACGGTTATAGCTTGTCTTATGTTGAAGAGCAAGTAAAAAAGTTGAAAGGATTAGGCTTGGGGGTGGGGGATGCCTCTGGAATATAAGGGCACTCTGAAAGGGGGATAGTATAAAGGGTTTAAGAGGGGTCGGTGTGGTGACTGTCAAACTATAGTATTGAACCTCTGTTGAGCTACTTAGAAGAGAGATTTGCAAAACCTCGAGATGTCCATCCGAATCTTAATATTCCTAGTCAACTGAACATTCTGTGTATATAACTCGTTGGGCAAGACAATCATTGTGTTTGATCCGTTTAACTGGTAGTTTGGTTGGAAATTTAAAAAAGGAAAGATGACGAATTGAGTTACGATAGTCTTGTGTTCTCTATGATTTAGTAAATATTGTACCTTAAGTTTCTGTATAATGAATAATATTGCATTATTTGAATATATGTATTAGTGGTGGTACAAACTTTTAAATTACATTTACTCAAAATCATAAAAATGACATTCTTCGTTTTCCCCTATGACATTCATATGTAGTATGACCTATAATGATTGCAAGAGCCAATTTCATAAATCAACTTAAAGTATCAATATATAAAACAGACAAAAGTAAGTAGCTATTAAAATTTTATTTGAAACATAATAAATAAAACAAGGTGGATGAATAAAATTAACCTCACTTGTAAGACTATTACTTAACAGTCTTGTTTAATACTTTATCAAATTTACCACAACACTCTACCAAAATATTAATAAAACTCTTTTCCTAATATAAAATCTCAATTCCAAATCAGGCCTATTATAAAATAAAGCTAGTGGCTAGGCCGTTTAATCTAGTACAAATAAAAAATTGCTATGCACAAAATATCACAAGCTACTTCTTTTCATTCATTTAATATGTCTTTATTCATAAATTGATTCAAATAATAATCTATATTAGTCCCTAGGACTATTATAGCCTATCCAATATTACCATAAGTGTAATTCAGATAAAATACTAGCAAATACTCTTCATACAAAAATAATGTAAATCTTTAATTAGACCACAATTATATTATTGTTATGAAGTAAATATAAAGTACCAATTCAAAAATGTTTACTTCGATTTAACTAACATAATGCTTCCCACACTGATTTACAATTTAAAAAAAAAAAGTGCGAACAGCATTGTGGTCAAAGCATCGGATGATTATTCCTTTCAGGCTATATTATTGGTTCATATAGAATATTTGATTTACTTATTTATGTATGTATCTATACAAAACCAATATAAACTTAACCTGAATAAGAATGATCGCAAAATAATAAACTAGATTCTAAGCTTCATTTTAAGAGATACTGATGTGTGGCCCAACTCTTTGAGAGGAACCATTCCGGTACCTTCCACTGGTGTGACATTTAAACTGAAATCCTCAGATGATAAGGCAAGTATCAGAGCCTAATTAATTACAGCTCATAACATCTCAGAGAAAGATGGGTGACCTGGCGGACTAGGGGTAAGGTGTCAGACTTCTATGCTGGCGGCCGGGGTTCAATCCCCGGTCCCGGTACAGATTTATCTCTTTACCAAACTCTTCCTTCAACTCTGACAAGACATCTTGTGAATGTGAGGAATGCCAGGCCTCCACCGTGGTTCGTATTCCACGTTAAACTGTAGCTTCCATTTTAAGAGATAATGATTTGTTGCCCAACTCTTTGAGAGGAACCATTCCGGTACCGTCCACTGGTGTGACATTTAACCTGAAAGCTTCAGATGATAAGCCAAGTATTAATGCCAAATTAATTACTGCTCATAACATATCAGTGAAAGATGAACCAAAGTTTATAATAGAAGAGCCTATTATGTTACTACCACCAGTTTTAAGCCAAAATGTGTGTATTAATGCCTCTTAAGAACTAGCCACACTTTATGTAAGTCAATAGAATGTGATGATGACGATTTGGACCCAGATTTTAATATAAATCATAGTGATTTTAAGGAAACAAGTTATTCAAATTTTCACTCTAAATACAATGGATTAACTCGAAAGAAAAACAGGAAAATTAGCATAATCCCCCTGAAAGTGAGCAACATGAAACAGCTATTTCAGAAACAAATAATTCTACTGTATTCTATAAAGGTAACGAGGATCAAATTCAACCTACTGAAGAAGGTGTAGACCTTAACAATACTAACCCACATTATTTAGCTAAGTATTTGTAAAGAAGAGAAAAAAAATTCATAGAAAGTCAAGGGTCCACCGAAAAGCATTATAGCGCTTGAAAGAAAACTGTGTGAAAAAATGCAAAGAAAAAATTAAATAAGAAAACAGAAAGATCATTTTCAACACATATAGAGGTTTGAAAAGCTATAATCAGAAGGTGGCTTATGTTTCTGGGCTCATACAATGCAAAAAGAAGACTGAGAGAAAAGGAACAGCCAACTCTGAGAAACTGAAAAATAGAGTGTTTATATATACTTACATATTTGAAGTCAATGGAGAAAGATGTTCAGTTTTCAAAAAGTGTTTCATAGCCACTTTGTATGAAATTCCAGAATTGGTTTAAAATGTTATGTAAAATAAATCAAAAAGTACATCTGGGACTACTCAGAAAGACAAACGTGGGATGCATGCCCCCAAAAATCAAACCTCATCTTCTGTAATCGATGAACTAAGGAATCATGTTCTTTCATTCCCAACTTAGGAAAGCCACTACTCCAGACGGGATTCTGCACAAAAGTATATTTCTGGAGATTTGAATTTAAATAAAATGTATGTTATGTACTTTGAGAAGCCAGTAGCTGCTAATCTGTAGCGTACGGTGACTTTTCTCAAACAGGACTAGGTTTGAAGACACCTTACATTATGGGACTAAAGAGGAATACTCTTCATATAATGTACAATATGTAGCTTAGCAAATAAACTTTTACAGGTCATAGGTTACGCAAGTTAGATCTTTTAAATCTTTAACCACAATATTTAGACAAGGAATAAAAAACAAATACATAAATAAAGATATAAATTAAACAAAAACAAGAATAAAAGTAATTAAGTAAATAACAAAATAATTGTGAAAACTTGACTATATGTGTATATTAGTGTGAGCCTTCTTTCACCTTTCTGAATGAATTTGTCGATAACAGCGTCATATTTTAATTTTTATTCTGCAGTTCATCTAGCAAACACTTCTCAACTGACAACAGGGAAAGTGTGAAGAGCCTATTGTCACACTGGGTGTTACGCACTGTCGTCTTAATACGTTTAAAACAACAGTGGATGTGCTCACTATTATTATTGATATCAAACAACATAATTTATATGTTTCTTGGAACACATCTTCCGCTAAGTTTGTTTCCTCCAGGATCCTCCTATTTTTAGTCTGAGTCTTGTTTGAAAAGTATGATTGTCTGTAAACTAATTTAATCCAAAAATTGTCAACATTGAAAATACTACTGTTGCTTGAATGAAGTTAAATAAATAAATTCTCAAGAAATCAAGATTAGAAGTTATGAAATGTTTTGTGAATCTAGCAGCTCTATAAAATGCATCTCATTAAGAACTTGAAACACCAGCTCCATTTGCCTAACCATGGTTCCAATATTCACTATAAAGACTGGGATTCAATTAGTCATTTTCTCCACGTCTCTTCTTAAAAGCTTCAATTTATCATCATCTTCTAATTTTCCATACGTCTCTTCATAGTCGTTTCTAGCATCTTTGAGCTTAGAAATTGTCTCTTTTACTTTCTCGATGCGGTGTTTCAAATTTAATTTTTTTGTTGGAATAATGTTTAATAATGTTTTGGTGAGCGAAAATGAAGTTGCTGAAAACCTTCAGTAGAAAGGTGAAATTTAAATTTATCAATGATGAAGCATACCCCTTAGCAGTCATGAAAGCATCAGTATAATAACTATCTAAATTTTCTTCAGTATTCTCAAAAAACTCTAAGAGTTCTGTTTTACATCCATTCACCGTGTTCACAGTTCTGGAATTGTAATTCCCCCTCGAACCGGCAACTGTTGGTAAACCGATTATTTACCTCAAATTTATTAAGAGCGTCAATTATTTTCAATTAATGTGAAAATAAATTTCGGATGCCACTCAATGTCTTAAAAATATCTGGCATCTTATTATATAATTAACAAACTGAAAAAGAATATGATTGAGTTTGTGTGAGAAACAGTGGATGAAGAATGCACCTGGGCACCTTTTTTTCACAAGAGCTTGTATACAATTTAAATGTCCAGAAATCACAGTGGCTCCATTATACGATTGTGATACAAGTTTTTGCTGACATTTAAAACGAGAAAGTATTAGAAAAATATGCTCACTTAAAAACAATTGCATTGTAATCACTGCTGACATCTGAAAAACCATTAAATTTCTCATAAATGTTTCAACATTGCACATATCGAGGGACTGTCGAAAGTTCAGAGAGATTTACAATGTCCGTAGTTTCATACATCATTACTGGAAGAAAAAATGCATCGTTTATTTCTGACATAATCTTATTCAAAATTAAATCACCAGCATGTTCAATTATACCGTTTTGAATTTTGTTGGAGGTTCCTTTAAACACCCTCCTTCTATGGATATGAAAATCATATTTACTATCGTATTTAAAAAGTAACTGCATTGGTTCAATGTAGATTTCCTGGTTAAGGGAATCTTCTCGTTTGTCGTGACCTCTATATCGCAGCTCTTGTTTAGCAAAATAATGCCACATCAACTAATCGTTTCACTAGGTCCTGGTTTGAATCAACCTCCGCACTATGTTTGCTCAAACAGTTGAAAATCTTTTGTTTTTTTCCGAAAGTTTTTAATTTAGTTACTGAGGATAGGTGTGAGTATTTTCATGGCACATATTGACTTTGGGAAAATTACTGATATCACAAAGGCTGTTATTATTCCACACTTCTTGATTTGATTCGAACAACTTACAAGGCCAACAATACAGTCTGCTTCTTGATTTGCAAGCAGTTAACAATTTTAAAGAAGTGTCATATTCTGTTTTAAAATTACGTATATACTCGGTCATTTTGGTTTTAGCAGATTTATCTGGAGTTGACCTACCTTTCATTATTATTTGCTGCGTTTCTTAAAAAGTGAGGTCTCCAAATGGAACTGAGAATAATCGGTCGAGAACACAGCATTGAGAAATGTGATCGGCACTGCTACATCCCACTGAACTACCCTCACTAACCCTGCTACTTATCTCAGGTCTTTTCCCCAAGATTTGTTGTGTGGGAACAGTTTCTAAATCCTAGTCCCTTTCATTATTTCACATTTAAATATATTTTAAACTAAATTGACAATCGAATACTTTAACACTCCTCAAGATATCTTTCAATAATGGGAACAATTACATAAGCTTAACAACCACAACAGTACC